>JBBBDQ010000815.1:1572500-1605000 GCA_037127315.1 Ascarosepion bandense | reverse complement strand
CAATGGCTTTAATCCAAAATTCGGCTTTACTCATCAACATAGTCTTCTTCTAGAGTGATACAGTGATTCCAACACTTCTTTAATAATTCGATGCATTTGTAAAAGATTTGCCGTTGGCCTCAAAATACGCCTCCGTTTCCGATACAACTTCTTCATTGGAGACAAATCTTTTTCCCTGGAAAATTCTTTTGAGGTCTGCAAACAGCCAGTAGTCATAGGGGGCAGATATGGAGATTAGAATGGATGCGGAAACAATTCGAAATGCAACTCATCTAGTTTTGCCATCGTTGCGATCGACGTGTGACACGGTAGGTTGTCTTGGTGAAAGATTACTTTTTTCTTCCTTTGTGGCTTTTTTTGGTGATTTTTTCCTTCAAACGCACCAATAATGCTATATAATATTCGCTATTGATGGTTCTCAAGGTAATAGATAAACAAAATAACTTGCGTATCCCAAAATTCGGAGGCTAAAACATTGCCTGCTGATGTTTGCGCCTTTGGTCGCTTTGGACGGCTTTCACCTGCTGCTGGCCGCTCAGCTGACTGCCGATTTGAAGAGGTGGATTCATGTTTTATCGTTGGCTACTTATTTACGCAAAGCTACTTGTTGCGTTGAAATATTTGCACACAGTGCTCCGAATAGTCGACGCGTTATAGTCTTTGATATACTTTGAGCAATCGCGGAACCCACTTTGAACACAGCTTTCTTATTGACAAATGTTCCTGCAAAATTGGGATTACAATGCCTTCTTATATGTTCAACTTTTCTGCTATCTCACGCTACTTCAAATTACGATCGGCCAAAACGAGTTTGTAGATTGGTTTGGTGTTTTCATGAACAACTACCGCTTTTGGGCGACATGAGCTTTCAACATCATTTGTGTTTGTATAACCACGTTTAAATTCAGCATGCCACTTTTTAACCGTTGTTTCCGACGGATGAGAGTCCGATTATCACATATCAGGCCTCTGTTTGCTTGAACAGAAGTTTTCCCATCAGAAAATAATGCTTCATTAACACACAAAATTCAGATTTTTCCAGTGTTTTGAAAATTTTCAACAGTAGCTTCACTTAAATAAGTAATTTTAAAACTAATAATCCGATTTGTTACAAATACTGTCACGTGCCAGTTGAATGTTTCATAAAAATTATACAGATTTTTTATTAATGGCGCCATCTATATATCAGGCCCGGGATGTAGTGATTGATGTGTTAAATTGCGACTGAAGCTGAGTTTTTGGATAATTGTAGGTTTCACAGGTGGCACTGAGATCTGAAGATGTATTGGCATGGCCAAGGACACATTCTGAAAGCTAAGTAGGCTTTTGCTGAAAGGAAATTTTCGTTGAAAACAAAGAAACGAGTAATTGCGATATTTCTTCCTCGATATGGCAGCGAATTCTAGACGATTTCCTCAAAGATGACGGAGTGAATCGAAGTAACAGAAATGTGGTTCTACAGATGGATGCTGAGAATACCATAGACTGAACATGTAAAGAGCTTATAGCTCGGCATATGAGTGACACAAACAAATCTATGATTATATATTAACTTATTTAGATATATATGCAGAGTGTGTCAGAGATACATAGAGAAGAAAAGAACTATTAGTAATTAAAAAAGAATGAAAACAAAGAAATAGCTAGCTAGCTAGATAGATAGATAGTTGTACTATCTTTACACTGTTTGATCTTTTAATCGGCACAAGAATATTTGGGTATTTCGCATGCATAATGACAAATGATGCGAGGTATTTTTTTTAATCGTATCACCCCGAGCAAGGCGGTAACGCCACTGATGTGCAGGGGGTTATGTAATAATGAAAAGATTGGAAAAAAAGAAAGCCGGAAACCACATCCTAAACAGGGAACAAAGGATGAGCCTCTACACCTGTTCAATAGACGTGGGTGGAGTGTGAACCGGGCGATAGGTAGATCTATCTACTCGAATTGAAAAAAAAAAAACAAAGTGAGAAGATTTGAAAAGAGAAAGCGGGAAACCACATCCTAAACAGGGAACAAGAAATGAGCCTCTTAACCTGTTTAATAGACGTTGGTGGAGTGTGAACAGGGCGATAGATAGATCTATCTACTCCAATTGAAAGAAAAAAGAAACCAAAGTGAGAAGATTGGAAAAGAGAAAGCCTGAAACCACATCCTAAACAGGGAACAAGAAATGAGCCTCTTAACCTGTTTAATAGACGTTGGTGGAGTGTGAACAGGGCGATAGATAGATCTATCTACTCCAATTGAAAGAAAAAAGAAACCAAAGTGAGAAGATTGGAAAAGAGAAAGCCTGAAACCACATCCTAAACAGGGAACAAGGGATGAGCCTCTTAACCTGTTCAATAGACGTGGGTGGAGTGTGAAACGGGCAATCGATCTGTCTACTATAATTGGAAAAAACAAAACAAAAAAAAACAAAGTGAAAAGATTGGAAAAGAGAAAGCCGGAAACCACATCCTGAACAGGAAACAAAGGATGAGCCTCTACACCCGTACAATAGACATTAGTGGAGTGTGAACCGGGCGATAGTTTAGTCTATCTACTCCAATTGAAAAAAATTGATGGCCAAATATGTAAGGCTACTTTCTTTTTTTAAGTTTCAAACTTTCCTTGATTTAATTAATCATGACAAAGATTATTCTTCTGTTCGACGTCATCCTTCACGATGGCTCTCCGCCAATTTTATATCTCTTGTAGTTCAAAGTAAGACGCCGAATAGTCTAAAACAGAAATCTAAATTTATTAGATAAGCTACAATTTATATCTCTTGTAGTTTTACGGGATCCAAACTGGTGTTTCAAAGTTAGATAAACGTAAACCGCTATGCTTAGTGCTTTTTAACTGTAATGTCAAATTCCCCACAGGGTTTGTCAAATTTAGGCAAACCTTACTTTATCTAATTTCTAGTTGTGATCATTGTTTCATTATTTTCACGGTTTGTCATTAAGCATTAGATTTGATCTCATTTATCCATCCAATTAAATTATTTAACTTGGAGAGGATGCGAACAAAAAGGAAATTTATTTTTAATAACACGAAGATACAGCTCCGGTTTCTGGAATACCTCATGAGGAAACAGGCTTTGTCGAATCCAGTACCCACAAATCGGACAGAGGGAAAGAGAGACAGGGTAAAGCAACGCGAGATATACCTGCTTTGCTTGAGCAGGTGGATGGCGCAGCTGGGTTTAGAGAGGGGCTTACATAAAATATAACATCTGCTATTCCTACGATTCCTATTGGCCAGCATGTTAGAATAATGGTAGGTTTTAATAGTTGTATTATCTTTATACTGTTTGATCTTTCGATCTGGATAAGAATATTGGGTATTTCCCACAAATGATGACAATAACTGATGCGAGGTAAATTGATGGTCAAATATGTAAGGCTACTTTGCTTGTTTTTTTCACCGCCTTCTTGTAATGTTGATTATCATGTTCTGTTGCTTGCATCTCCTCAACAGGTCTTCATTGAAGATCTCTGGCCAAAATATTCTCAGCATTCGTTGGAGGCATATGGTGTAAAAGGATCAAAGTTTGGCAAGATCCGCCTCAGTCATTCTCCAACACTCAGATCCGTAGAGGAGAGGAGAGTAGATACAACACAGCTCTGGTATAGCTTGAGCTTTGTGTTTGTAGTGTACTGATCTCCATGGACTGGGCATGTGCTCCGGAAAGATCACATGAACAGCACTGCACTAGACGCCAGATGGCTAAAGAAAGAAGGGAAGATCAAGCACTACATGGAGAAGTACGGTGGAGAATGAGATGAAAGCCATGCAGTACTCTTGGGATTCATTGACTACTAGTCTGGCCTAAGATAGGCAGTGGTGGAGAAGCTTTGTTGCTGCCCTACACACCATTGGATGTAACGGATGATGTACGAAAAATTTCGTTTTTTTAAGTTTCATACTTTCCTTGATTTAATTAGTCAGGACAAAGTTTATTCGTTTGTTTGACGTCATCCTTCGCTAGGGCTCTCCACAGATCTCTTGAAGTTCAAAGTAAGAGGCCGAATAGTCCAAAACAGAAATGTAAATTTATTAAATAAGCTACAATTTATATCTCTTGTAGTTTTACGGGGATCCTAAAGGATCTGGTGTTTCAAAGTTAGATTACCGTAAACAGCTATGCTTAGCGCTTTTTAACTGTAATTTCGAATTACACACAAGGTTTGCAAAATTTAGGCAAACCTTTCTTTATCTAATTTCTAGTTGTGATCATTGTTTCATTATTTTCACGATTTGTCATTAAGCATTAGATTTGATCTCATTTATCCATCCCATTAAATTATTTAACTTGGAGCGGATGCGAATAGAACGGAAATTTATTTTTAATAACACGAAGATACAGCTCCGGTTTTTGGAATACCTCACGAGGAAACGGGGTTTGTCGAATCCAATACCCACAAGGCGGACAGAGGGAAAGAGAGAACGAGTAAAGAAGCGCGAGACATACCTGCTTTGCTTGAGCAGGTGGATGGCGCAGCTGGGTTTAGAGACGGGGTTACATAAAATATAAAATCCGCCATTCCTACGATTCCTATTGGCCAGCATGTTAGAATGATGGTAGGTTTTAATAGTTGTACTATCTTTATACTGTTTGATCTTTCGCTCTGGATAAGAATATTGGGTATTTCCCACACATGATGATGACAAATGATGCGAGGTAAATTTATGGTCAAATATGTTAGGCTACTTTCTTTTTTTTTCACTGCCTCCTTGTAATGATGGTGCTCATGTTCTGTTGCTTTCATCTCCTCAACAGGTCTTCGTTGGTGATCTTCTCTGGCCAAAATATTCTCAGTATTCGTCGGAGGTATATGGTGCAAAAGGAGCAAAATTTGGCGAGATCCGACTCAGTCATTCTCCAGCACTCAGTTCCGTAGAGGATAGAAGATAGGACACAGCTCTGGTATAGCTTGAGCTTTGTGTTTGTGCTGTACTGTGCTGATCACCATGGATTGGGTATGTGCTCCGGAAAGATCACATGAACAGCACTGCACTGAACGCCAGATGGCAAAAGAAAGAAGGGAAGATCGACATGGAGAAATACGGTGGAGAATGAGATTAAAGCCATGCAGTACTCTTGGGGTTCATTGACTACTAGATAGGCAGTGGTGAGGAAGCTTTGTTGCTGTCCTACACACCATTGGATGTAACGAATGATGAACGAAAAATTTCGTTTTTTTAAGTTTCATACTTTCCTTGATTTAATTAATCAAGACAAAGTTTATTCGTCTGTGTGACGTCATCCTTCACGATGGCTCTCCACAGATCTCTTGTAGTTCAAAGTAAGACGCCGAATAGTCCAAAACAAAAATCTAAAATTTATTAAATAGGGTAAATGGAAGTAATTTTAGTGTTGTGACTCCTTTCAACCAAACACGTTTGGCGTGTAGCTGGTCTCCCGGGTTAAAAGGAATGCACATTCAATTCTAGCTGAGTCTCATTTTTTTTATCTGAAGGTCGATGAATACTAGAACAGTGAATATTAATTCTACAGCATAAATCACTGATGCGTTTTTAAACCCGTGTTTCTATTAAAGTAATGTTTAAAGCTAAAATACATAATGTCAAATAAAAATATATATTAATATATGGAGAGTGTGTTTACGTCTAGAGGCCAGCAGAGTGCATCGATGTTAGGTAGGTTATTCGTTACTGGAAACTTTGGAATAAAATTAACAAGACTCAATAATATAAAATAAATAATATATTTATATTTATCGGCTTTAGTGTAAGTCATTTGATATTCAGTGTCACACAAATATTCTTTTATAAGGCGGATGTTGGTAGTAGCTTGGGGTAAGTCAAATAGTGGTAGTTTTATATTTTTTAAGTCAAACCGTACTAAGGATATAGTACTGATAGAAATAGGTCCGTGTCAATCTACTGTGTTTTACTTAGCCCTAAGCAGGGCTGAAATATCATACTCCTGCACGCATTACTTATGGATGGTTTCTCAGGCAGTTGTGTCGCGTTTCGTTACACTCAGGCCGTCCTTTCTGCTGTTTACCTCAGACGTGTGAACTTATTTCCTTTTGACCAGGATTTGAGATTCCGTTGCAAACATTGGTTTTGACTAACATGAAATGTCTCTTTGTGTTATTTTTTAGATTGACCAAAATTATTTTATTTCCCGAGTTCCATTTTTTTATAACGGAAATTTTTTATGAGCCATCATGATTTTTGGTAGTTTTCAGTCACGAAGTAGCAGGCTCTGGTCCCGCAAACTTCCGGCGATTTTTAAGTCGGATTAAGTCTCTTCTTTATCGTCATCTTTTTATTTGAGGATTGCCTTGTTGTTAATTCAGCGGTAAGTATATATGGAGATGTTTTTAGAGAGAGATGTGTTTTAAAGGAAAGCGCGAATGCCTTATTTTAATTTTAATTATTTTTATTTTTGTTTATATATATATATATATTGTTTTTATATTTTATTTTTATCGAGATTTACTAAAAGTATAGACTAACAGATATATGAGAGAATATGATACAGAAATATTAATATATCACAGCAAAGTATGGCAACTGAATGACAAAGTGGACTAATTCTCTGTAAAACGAATCAGTCAGTCAATATTCTCCGACATTTTTTGTAATTATGAAATTTGCGACAATAAACTAAAATATTAAAAGAACTTCCAGATGAATTTCCAAAATAAGATAAAAGAAATAATCCACACTTTACATAAAAATGATAAATATATAGTAGATATATTGTTTTTAGTCTCAAGAAACTTCTAAACCTATTCTAGCTTGACTGGTTCGTTTTTTACGGTTTATCAATCCATTGCTGGTTATATAAAATAAGTAAATATTTTTAGATTCTGAAATATATTTTGTTTTGGAGATAATAATGGTTTTATTTATAGAGGTTTTATAATTAACCCATAGATAGTGGCTGAATGGGTGCATTCATAATTTTTTCAATGGTATTTACGCGTAAGTGAATATAACGAACCTTTGAATTTGAGTTCAACTCTCTGATTAAAAGATTTGTGTCATGATAGATAAAACTAAACGCACATTCAAGCTTACAACATCTGATATTATCCAAGCGGTCACCCATCTTGGTTTTGACAATGTTCGGCTTTGGTTAACCTCAGGGATCCTACAGAAAGCGGTGTTTCAACGTGAGATGACCATAAACCGCTATGCTTAGCGATTTTAAATGTAATATTAAATTCCCCACAAAGTTTATAAAAATTAGGCAAACATTTCTTTATCTAATTCTTAATTAGGATCATTGTTTCATTATTTTCACAATTTGTCATTAAGCATTAGATTTGGTCTCACTTGTCTATCCCATTAAATTATTTAACTGCAAAATGATGATAGTATATGTCTATATTTCTGAGATGAGTTAGTATTTACAGTGGTGAACAAGTGACTTTTAAGGGAAGATAACTCATGACTAACAAAAGAGGCAGTACTACGCAAGGAATGTAGTTCATATACCCCATTGATTGTAATAAAGTGTTCGATTCAAATTTCCTTGCATTTGAGGAAGACCGGAGCGTACAACGGACGAAACGTCGTACAAACGGCAGCAAAGATGAGTACAATAATCAGAATAATGTAAATACTGTAAGTTGATGATAATTAGAAAGAAATGATGTTTATAATTGAGTTAATATTTGCTGGAATAGAAGTTAGAATGATTCCTTTGTAATAGTTTCTTTTTTCTTTTTACCTTCCTCGATTTTCTTTCTTTAGAAAAGAAAATATGCTGTCGTCTGTCCAATTTTCTTTGAATTTTTTTCATTATAACTGGCGCTACAGCTTTGTAATATCATTGAAATCCTGATCTAACAGACAACATTCTGTGTAGAATCTTTTGAGCCACTGTTGAGAACGTGTTAATGTATGGTGTCCCCACTGGAACCTTAATTAAAACCTAATATTTAAGCTTGATGGAATATACATTCTGATGCTAGGTACTGTATATAATATCTCTCAAAGACAGCATCCATAGAAATCACGGCTCTATAAACCCAGCTCTGATATTTTTAAAATCTCAAGTGAATGCAAAATACTCTTGGTAGGACATTGCTGAAAAGCAAGACAAGAACTGGCGAATTATTTAATGTTCAGGAAATTTAGCCATGGAGCATGACCGGTTAGTCACCAAGAAACGACCTACGGTGATCAGCTAGGTTATAAAGTATTTGTTCCTAATGAATTCTAAACCTGAATCAAGACTGTGACCGTTGGCGGGAAAACAAGAACTACCGACTGATCTACTAATGCGGAATACTTGCCATGGATCATCATGGGTTGGTCACCAAAAAACCACTTACAGTGACTAACTATATTATGATAAAGAACACTTTTCTAATGAATGCCAACCTTGATACAAGGCCGCGACTGTTAGCGTGATAACACTCATGAAAAAAGAACTCACGATTGATCTACAGCTCTGGACACCTAGCCATAGAGCATCATGGGTTGGTCACCACGAAACCATACTGTGGTATGAAAAGAATACTTCCCTAATAAATTTCAGTCTTGATACAAAACAGTGATAGTTGGCGTGAAAAAATCATGAAACATGGACTCGCGAGTGATCTACTGCAGTGAACACCTAGTGATGGAGAATGATGAGTTAGTCACTAATTAACCACCCATAGTGACCAGCTATGGTAGGAAAAATCTTTCTAATGAGCTTTGGCGCAAAAGACGCATGATTATCAAACTGGACAGAAATGAAATAATAAGGAATATGTATCACTATTTCGTGTTCATTAAATCCATAATTTTTCATGATGAATTTTCAAAAGCATTTCTCCTCATTAATTAATTAGTATTCCGCATTAGTAGATCAGTCAGTAGTTCTTGTTTCCCGCCAACGATCACAGTCTTGAATCAGGTTTAGAATTCATTAAGAACAAATTCTTTATAACCTAGCTGGTCACTGTAGGTCGTTCCTTGGTGACTAACCGGTCATGCTCTATGGCTAAATTTCCTGAACATTAAATAATTCGCCAGTTCTTGTCTTGCGTTTGGCTCTAGTTATAAGAAAATATACGCTCTAACTCTACTAGAAAAAATCTTTTGAAAACTTGATTTAATGCCATTCTAAACTAGAATTTTTTGCAAAAATAATTCTACGCAAACTTTCACTAATTGTTATCTCCATGTGTGTTAAGTAAATACCTGATACACGGTTGGGTGATCATGTCTCGAAAGCGACATGACTTATTGTGCAGAAGATTTTCCCGTAGTAGGTTGCCATTAATTTTTGCGGTAGACTGGATGGCAAATAAGGCTATACAACCTAATTCGCCCTGTTACTAGACCCATACCTATAGGAAAGAGACGGATTGATACCTTTCTCAAGTGTATTTGCGCGTAAGTGAATGCAACGAATCAAAATAGAATTCGAACTCCACTCTCTGATTTCGCTATCTGCGACGATATACATTGCACCGCAAAGAACGTCCATTATCACCATTGTTTGCTGTATAATCACATTTACTGCGCAAACTAATTTATTTTGAAAATAATTTCAAGCTTCTTTTCTCGCACTTCCCGCCTGTGAAATTCTATTCCATTTACTTGCTTTCCCGACAGCTATAATCTCCAAGAATTTAAATGTAAAGCCAATAGTCATCTTCTGTCTCACTAACTTACATCTTCTCTCTCTCATGCTCTTTTCTTCGTCCAGCTACTCTCATGACTATTCTCTTCCTTCTCCTACTCTCTTCCTGACACCCCCTGAAATCTCTCACTCTTTCTCGTGACATTCCTCCTATGTAACCCCTGCACAACAGTGGCAGTAAAATGCCTTGCTTGGGGCAATTCGATTATATATATATATATATATATATATATATATATATATATATATATATATAGTCATCCGCAGACAGATCTGTTACGCTGTATCACAGTTCATCAGTACGGTTAGACTCCGATATGATCCATGACTAGTTTTTCGTCCGACTAATTAAGAAACAATTTAAAGATGTTTTATAAATATGTCTTTCTCATTACTGTAAGCGTTATTTTGTAGATACCCGTGTTTAAGTCCACTCATATATTTATTTCAAACAGTGTGATTTAATAAATAATAGAAAAATTAATAATTATTTCGTAAATAAAATAAAAAACAGAGCGTCTATTCAAGCAGGTGAATCTATAAAACTAACTTTGGGATTAATACTTAATAATAATAATAATAATAATAATAATAATAATAATAATAATAATAACAAAAGCTGCTGGAGTAGAAAATTAAAATTCTCTATTTCAACAGCTTCTTTTCTTACATTTCCCGCTTGTGGAAAACCCTTCCGTTTACTTGCTTCCCCGACAGCTACAATCTCCAGGAATTTAAATGAAAAGTTAATAGTCATCTACTATCTTCGTAACCTGCATCCTCTCTCTCATGCTCCTTTCTCCGTCCACTCCACTCTCATCAGTATTCTCGTCCTTCTCTTACCCACTTCCTGAAACCCCCTATAACATGTCGCTCATTCTGATAATTTTCTATTATGCTCCTTTCTCTATCCACTCCACTCTCATCAGTATTTTCATCCTTCTCCTACCCACTTCCTGACACCACATATAAACTATCACTCTTATAACTTTTCTCCTATATAACCCCCTACACAAAAGTGGCAGTAAAATGCCTTGCTTGGAGAGATATGATTATAAGAAAAAAATAGAAATTAATGCAGAATTGGAAATAAAAATTTTCAATTCATTGGAAATGAGCGTCAAAATCATTTTAATTTGTTCATAAGACTGTTGCAAATGGTATATCTCTCAACTGAGTCACATACTTTAGGCGCTTGTGTACACGAATGGTAGAACTGGAAGAAAGATAGATAGTAAAAGACAAAACTTACTAAGTAAAGGAAGATTTGGAGAGCCATAAATTGAAGAGATATGGCACATTGAAGAAGATCGCGATTTGCTATTAAGCTTTCATTTGTGACAAAAATATTTATAAGGTTTTTCATTTACATTTTATTTTTTTTTAATCGTTTCACCCCAAGCAAGGCGACACCGCCAGTGATGTGCAGGGGACTACATGAGTAAGGCAAAATTTTCAGCAGCAGGAGGAGAGAGAACAGAAAGACGAGCAAGTTCCAGGATGTGTCAAAGAGAGGGCAAAGGAAGGATGGGAATACAGGTGTGATGACAGTTGTGAGAAAGGGAAAAAAAACATGATACACGGGGTGAAGCAGAAAGAACGAGGGATGGACTGGGGAAAAAGGGAAAGAGATGGGAATTGACATTGCATTTAAATTCCTGGAATTGGTAACAGTCAGGAAAGCAAGTATACGGATGGGAATTCTACAGGCGGAATGTGCGAAAAAAGATTCGGATGTTTTCTTCGTTTTTCTTTCTTTCTTTCTTTCTTTCTTTCTTTCTTTGTGAATTGTTTAGTTTGATTTCTGACGAAGACATTTTTCCTTGCTCGGATTTTCACTATGATTGCACGGATCGGCCAGGACCCGTGCCAGGTGTGCCCAGTAGTCAGATACGGCCATGCCTGCTACTACTACAACTACGACTACTACTGCTAATACAAGGAGAAATTACTGATTACATTAACCATTTAATTACACATTGTGCTGTGACTCAATGAGTCAGAGCCAGTGCAAGTTTGTAGTTTCACTACTCTACCGATCGGAGTGATAGGAAGATGTGGACGGTCATGATTGCCTACATCCAGAAGAGACACGACATGAAGAAGAAGAAGAAGAAGAAGAAGAAGAAGAAGAAGAAGAATACAAACCGAAAGCTGAGACCACCTCACGCAGCAGATCAGTTCCATGTGCGTTTACAATTAACTCACAGATATAAATTATAACTGACGACAATCGATACATTTGATTTATTTATTTTGATTACTGGGATTAAACATTTTGACCAAACTGAACAAATCAATTTGTTACTGACATTTTTTAATTCATCCCTCTAATCCGACGAGTGAATGTAAATGATTATTGATGTAGATCTAAATGATCCTTAAGGTTGATCTTAATAATCACTGACGTTGATCTAAATGATCATTGAGTTTGATCAAAACGATCAATGAGGTTGATTTAATTAATCACTTATTTTGATCTAAAGGATTCTTAATGTTGATATAAATGATCACTGATGTTGATCTAAATTATCACTGATGTTGTTCTAAATGATCCTTAAAGTTGATTTAAATGATCACTAAGGTTGATCACTGAGGTTGATCAAAATGATCACTGAGGTTGATTTAAATAATAATTAGATTGATGTAAATGATCCTTAAGGTTGGTCTAAATAATCACTGAGGCTGATCTAAATGATTAATGAGGCTTATCTAAATGATTACTGAGGTTTATTTAAAATATCACTTAGGTTGATCTCAATTATCCTTAAGATTGATTTAAATGATCACTGAGGTTGATTTAAATAATCACTGGGGTTGACCTAAATGATCCTTAAGGTTGATCTAAATGATCACTGAAGTTGATCTTAATAATCACTGAGGTTGATCAAAATGATCTCTGAGTTAATAAAAACGCTTTTGATATATATCTTTGATGCTTTTTCTTCCAAGAAATTTCGAATTTTCTTTTTCGTTCTCATGCAGATTTGGTAATTGAATAAGTTATTGTATTTGTTAATAATTCTGATTTCTGTTGGTTCTCGCACATGACTTTTAAAGGAAAAAAATAACAAATTTCGACTGATTGTAGCAGTGGCTGCTCGGTCAATGAATGCCGAATGTTTTGTTATAAGAAAAAGGTTAAATTTACCATTACATTTGCCAGAGATAACATTGTGTGTTCATCAGTATTGAGTACTACCGAATAAGACGAATTTCAACATCTCGGTTTGCGAAAACTGACAATACACTGGAAACTATAAATAAAAGTGGATGTTGAAAAGTTGTCGGTCCGATCAAGTTCTCAAGAAATCTGACCAAATGCTATCAGATAAGAATTTGTTTTTGGTTGAACTCATTTGCCAATAACTCTTTGTGTTTTAGTGGCTTTGCTGCCTTGCTTGAGGTAAAACTGATTAAAAATATGGTGCCACTGCAAATACAGACAATCTGAAGAAATTGATTAGTTTAATCCTTTTAAAAAATCCTAGCAGTATAGCCCGGCATAATTTCTACTCCAACAACTTCTTTTCTCGCGCTTCACGCCTGTGGAATTTCCTTCCACATGCCTGCTTCCCCGACAGCTACAATCTCCAGGAGCTTAAATGTAAGGTCAACAGACACCTCCTAACACACTAACTTGCATCTATTCTCTCAAACACTCTCACCATCTAACCAACCCTCATTCTCGGTATCTTTACCCCTCTATCACCCTCCTTCTCACATTTCCTATATCTAACCATCCTTTCTCATCACTTCCCCGACCCTATGTAACCCCCTGCGCAATAGTGGCAGTGGAATGCCTTACTCGGGGTAAAACGAATAAAAAGATAAATAAAATTGCACTTATATTCCCAAACATGATCTGAAATAATAAAAAAAAAAGGTCCTATTTAAATTAATAAACATAAAACTGTTGGTTTACACTTTTACAATACTATATTATTAACCACACCTGATGCATACCGTCTTCACGATGTGATGGGATAACCATTTCCAGAGGTCTTAGACGGACATCTAAAGAATGGCAAACACAGATACATCGATCTACTGGCTCCATCTTAATGAACACCAATTTTTATAAAGGCCTTAAATCGAATCTTTTTTGCGAAAATGTTGACTAACAAATTGTTGTTTTCTCGCAGACATGACAGCGCTTGTCTCGTAGGAGAGATCATGTATTTTTGTGAAGGGTGGCGCTCTTCAGGAAATCAATGGCGAGAAGGACCATTTTTAGAAAGCCTCTGCCTGTGTTGGAGATCGATCAAAAAAATTGGTTGAGCCTTGATGGAAAACAGTTTGACAAGCGTTAAAATTAAATTAAACGGATATGTCGCTGGCAATATTCATTTGACGACGCTTATTAGAATAGATTTTCCGAGGTGGATGGTGGTGGGCTTTATCAATTAACACCACGGAAAAATAGAATTAGTGGGCACAGTACAAATTCCTACAGTATTCGTTAAGCTACGTCGAGTTAAGTCAGTACCTAGATGGTTAACAGCTCGAGAAATACCTGATGATAGAAGCTTGAAGGTGTGGGTGGTGGAACTATTAATGGCTCGGAATTTTTCAGCTCCAGTTCCAGATCACGTTCGTTATATTGAATTACGCACCAAAACTTTTGGGGTAGGAGTGAAACCACTCCCGTAAACAGTTTTGTGTTAATTAGTAATACGTGTAAAAAACATTTAAGATCTAAAAAAGACTTCTGGCTTTAAATAACCTGAACAAAAATGAAAAGCTGTAGAAAACGAATCAATTAACATACGTATAAATAATTTTGAGAAAGATATAACTTTACCTTTTCTACACAACAAAGTTTGTTTTAATTTATAGGACTTGTATCAGTAAATCATTATTACATCAAAAAAAAAAACCATAATTGCTTTAAATAACCTGAAATATATTTTCATAATCCGTCAAAACTAAGTCAATGATTCAATACAGCATAATTAGGTTGTCTCATGTCCCATCAATGAATTTTAAATAAGACATACTACTTTATAAGTCAGTTACAATAGTAGTGTCATGTAACATTTTACATTTTTTATTGGTGAGTGGGCAAAAAAAAGGTACTGAAAAATAATTCCTATTGCTTCTGGAAATCTTATGTAATTGGCAGTATGGTAGCCCAACCTTTTAAATTTTTTTTTTTTTTGGTTGATATTAACTGTGATATCGCTGAACCGTGTTAGAACTAAATTTTATGCATCTTTGTTGTCGTTAATCTAGTTAACTGAATGAAATGGAGTGTGGGGTAAATTGATATTTTGTTATGACATTGGTATACTGGTGGTTATATATATATATATATATATATATATATATATATATATATTATTAAAGAGTAATGGTGCTTTATGCCGAAATTGGCGTTTTCCAGTAATTGACTTGTATAAAGACATTTTAGCCTAGAAGGTTTTTGTTATAAAAGAATCGATACCAAAACAGAGATAGAAAGTAATAGAATTAATACGGAGAGGTTTCCGCTAAGCTGAGCAGTTTTGTTTCGACTTCGAAGTTTCGTGAAGACACTATTGTGGTATCTTCACTCTTCAGGGTGTTCGTGTATTTACTTTCTTTTAAAAAATTCAATGGAGAATCTATAATATCATCGATCCCGTCTTGGCTGCTCAGATGCAGTTACTTTTTCACCGGCGTAATGCGGCTTCCCTATGTAACCTCTACAAATATTTTCACGGCTTCTGCTCCGCTGAACTTAGTTCACTAGTTCCCGCTATGTTTGAATTATCTCGAGCTACCAGACTAGCGACTAGGTCCCAAACTTTTACAGTGAGACCAACAAAATGTAGCAGCAACTTCTACTTCTACTCTATAGCTTCTTTTCTCGCAATTTCCGCCTGTGGAATTCTATTTCGGACACTTACTTTCCCGGCAGCTACAATCTCTAAGAATTTAAACTTTCGGTCAGTAGTCATCTCTTATCTCTCTGAGTGTATCCTACTCTTTTCTCCGTTCACTCCACTCTCATCACATCTGAAATTCTCATCCTTCTTTTACCCACTTCCTGAAACCACCTATAATCTGTCCATTTTCTCATCACTTACCTCCTATGTAACTCTCTGCCCACTAGCGGTGGTGTGGCTGCCTTGCTTGGGGAGAAATGATTTTAATAAAATACCAACACACACACACACACACACACACACACACACACATATATATATATATATATATATATATATATATATATATATATATATATATATAGGTATTAATCAGTTTTTCGCTCCAGCTATGGGTTAAATAATAAGACAGATTAGGTTTTATAGCTTTGGCTGGCAACCAGTCTACCCAAGAAAGCAATGGCAGTATAATGCGGGATAATCTTCTGGCCAGTCAGTCATTTCCAGACATGATCGCCCAAAGCGTGTATCACATATGGCACTTAACTGTCTGACTGACTGGTAGAGAGGAAATTTAGGCAAGTACATATTTTTCATAAATTGTTCTATATCAAGATATGTTATATATTACCTTGTACAGCAGAAGTAATTTTCAGTTACATCGCGCCGCGGGTGAGGTCAACAAAGAAAAAGGGTGATTGACCGGCCGTAGATTATGTCAAAGTTTTTTGTCTTTTTTTAATCGTTTCACCCCAAGCAAGGCATTCCACTGCCACTATTGCGCTTGGGGCTACATAGGGGAAGGTAAATAGGAAGAGTGGTTAGATATAGGAAATGTCAGAATGGGGGTGATAGGTAGTTGGGAGGATGGGAACAGTGTTTGAAAGAATGGAAGCGTGTTATTGTGTTAGGAGGTGTCTACTGGAGATTGTAGCCGTCGGGGAAGCAGTCACGTGGAAGGGAATTCCACAGTCGGGAAGTACGAGAAAAGAAACTGTTGGAGTAGAAGTTGCGGTTGCATTTTATCGGTTTCACTGTAAAAGGGTGGGATCTAGTTGCTAATCTAGTATCTCGTGCAAATTCGAACCTAGGGGACACCAGTGATCTAAGTTTCTCGGAGCAGAAGCCGTGAAAGTATTTATAGAAGAGACCCAGGGAAGCCACGTCGCGCCGGTAAGAGAGAGACTGCAGGCGGTCTGCCAAGTCAGTATCGAACACATTACAGACCCTCCGCTGTACCTTGTCGAGAAGCCCAAGGAGAATAGCAGGAGCACCCGACCAGATATGGCAACAGTATTCAATGCACGGGCGGTTGGTAGATTTATGAATGTGCAGGATAGATTCAGACGGAAAAAACCTCCGGGTCCTGCACAGAGAACCGACTTCCATAGCAGCGGATTTAGCAATGGATTCGATATAGTCATTCCACTTGAGGTCCGCTGAAAGTGTGAGACAAGGAGGCGTAGTGTTTTACTCTCTGGGAGGCAAGCCTGGTCCATGCTAATGGGAGGTAGGTGCGATTGTCTCTGATGGTTAATTGATAGTAGCTTCGTTTTAGAAGCATTAAAATTTACGAGGCATGTCTTACCTCAGTCCACTACGGATTGGAGGTCCTTTCCAAGCTCGGCTGCAAGGTCACCTTTGTCGCCCACACCAGATTTTTGATCGAGGCGAGAGTAAACTGTGGTGTCATCGGCGTACATACCTACTTGGGATATTATGGTATCGGGGATGTCATTAATGTAGATCAGAAAGAGCATAGGACCTAGGATAGAGCCTTGAGGGACACCCGCGTTCGTATGGTAGCTCAGGGAGGCATGTTCGTTTAATACCACTTTCAATGTGCGGTTAGATATTGAAATGTAATTGATCGCCGGGTGTAATTGACAAATATATCCGGCCGTATTGAAGTCAACAAAGTGACAACCCGATAAAGCAAAACCGCTTGAGAGTTTAAGGCTACATAAGGTCTAAAATTGGGGGCTGAAGACTGAGAACTCCCGCTGGCGTCCGACTCTCAACCGCTCCTCTTGTGCGCGAAAAAATGAATAAGCATCAATCACATTTCTAATGCGCTTTTTCCAAGATGCAACATCATAAGAGTTCATTTGTTACAGATAATATCATGTATATATATGTATATTAGTCATCCACATACAAGCCCGTTTCGCTGTATTACAGCTCATCAGTGTGGCTAGACATATCCACTTGTTTCTGGCCGGGAACGAAACTCGACCGATTTGGTGTTAGTCGGAGTCTCTACTCCCTAAGCCATCGGCGCATGGGGTCAGAGAAGGAAAATTTGTACGTCTTGTATGTAAGCTAACCAGTGTATACAGACGCCAGTCACCGAGAGAGAAGTGAAGAATATATATATATATATATATATATATATATGCTTTACTTCTTAAAATTGAAATAAATCTTCATATATATAGGCTTCACTTATTAAAATTAAAGTAAGTGTTCATTTTCCCAGATGATAACACGCTCTTTGTGGTTATATATATTTATATATTATAAGAAAGTTAAAAAACACGTCGATTACACCCCAATGTTTAATCATTTTCTGATATGTGTGGTTGATACAGAGTAGCGCTTAATATTGTTTCAGAACAGTATTGCTCTTTTTCAGGTGATATGTTAAAGTAAATGGTGAAAATTATTTATTCAATATATATATATATATATATATATATATATATAGACATCCACAGACAGATCTGTTTCGCTGTGTCACGGCTCGTCAGTACGGTTAGACATCCGATTGTATTTAACCCAGGATTGAAACACGATCGAATTGGCGTCAGTCGGCGATTCTACCTCTGGGCTATGGCCGCTCGGTAGAAGAAGGCAGCCTTTTTAACGTGTATACTATCATTATACACGCCCAATCGTCAGAGCGCTCTTAATCATTACTGAATGAGCGATATATATATATATATATATATATACTTCACTTATTAAAATAGTAATCAATGTATTGAAACGAAAATGCATGGGAAGTGCTTATGTCGCTGGATCTTTCGTAGTGAAATTTAAATCCAGATACTGAAAGTATTTCACCTTTCTTTTAAAGATCTTCTATTAAAAGATTAGAGGCGCACAATTTTTTATAAAACCACAAACAAACTGCATTCGTTTTCAAACAGTAATGAGTCACACCATAATTTTGATATATAATTATAATATAATATAATTAATAACAGAAGCCAATGGTATATTCCAATGGCTTCCCATGCATAATATTTCTTGTTTTTACCCTCGCTTTGTCATGTGTTACGTTACGAGCTGTGATGCGATATTCGCTTCCAGCGTCTTAAATGCACGAATTTGTTGTTACTTGGAAATCTTCCATGTAAATAGAAACAGTTTGTCATTATGATCTGTCGGTGTTTATATTTATGTAATTTCACATCTTTCAAAATGGCTTATGTAAGCCGAAAGCTTACGTTGTATTATTAAAAAAGTTATGTATCAATATCGTAATTTTTCTTTCTTCATTTAATGATAATGCTATTAAGCTTATCAGAGAATATGAAAAGAATTTATATCAGATAGACAAAACTTGTCTATATTATTTAATGAAACAAGCATATATATATATATATATATATATATATATATATATATATATTAATCATATCACTCCGAGCAAGGGGTAACGCCACTGATGTGCAGGGGGCTACAGGAGAGTGGAAAGATTTGGACAAGAGAAATCCGGAAACCACATCCTAAACAGGGAACAAGGGATGAGCCTCTACACCTGTACAATAGATGTGGGTGGAGTGTGAACCTATGTATATATTGTTAAATATAACAAACAATGAATGTCTATTATGTTTAATCATAAGCCGTTCTATACATTATATTTTGGCTTTAATTTCAGGTGAAAGTAAATGCAAAAATATTCCAACATTCGGTTAGATTTTTATTATGCTGTTTCTAAGCTTTCAGCTCACATGAGCCATCTTCAGAGAGGTTGTGAAGGGTTTTGGAAAGGTTATACATTGGTGTGAAATGATAGGTTGCGGAGTACGATCTTTTATATGGATTTTTACATTTCCATAATTTACATTTCCAGCCAGAATGATAGTCACCTATAATCTTTTGAAGTTTGTAGAATCCTATTTCAGCAGTAATAACTTTATTAATGTTGTGGATCCCGGGAATAGGAACTGCATAAAATGAACGAACAACAACCAGAATTTAAGATAGAAAAATTAGTATATTAAACGTAAATATACAAACTTGAACGCAGGTTGGTAAACCAGGAATACGAGTTAGTACGAAGTATATATACAAGTCTCTGACGTGAAGCCGTAGTATGTTTAGTACGTCCACGTCGGAAGCTGACGGGTGCTGTGTAATATCTTCTGACAGAGTAGAGCTCAGAGCTACTATGAACTACTGACGCTGTATTCGCCATGAAACGTCGGCAACCCTCGGTATCTCTCGGATCTCACGTATCTTACGATGACAGTAGTATATATATACTCAATGTATATCTATATTATCATATAAAAAAGGTAGAGCCCCACAACAATTGATATATTCTTTAATTTAGGAGGTGGTATTATATAGTAAAGTTTTGTTATTTGCTTGAAGCATTGTGTAAAATAGTTGTATGGGTTATGTCTTGAAGGCAGTCACAATGCGTTGAGTGAAATAAAGGAAGGTAATGGAAGTGTTTGTATGACCTATTTATTAAACATTATTATTTTGAGATTAAAATCTCATCTTCAGAATGGCAGAGAAGCTTTTGACTGTCTGAACTTCTTCACAGTCTCTCTATGAATGGTTGTTGAGGATTGTCCACTGCTGCTGTACGTGTGCGTGTGCGTGTGTGTGCGTGTGTGTGTGTGTGTGTGTGCGCGTGTATTTGCGTGTATTCTAAATGCTGTACGTGTGTGTGTGTACGTGTATGTATTCTAGTTGAGGCCTTTGTGATATATGTGTGTCTAGTTGAGGCCTTAATTGTATGTGTATGTGTGGGTGTTTGAGTGTGTATTTTAGTTGGGAACTTTATAGTCTGATGATATCAGTCCGCTTGTATGTGTGGTTTATCATAATGTGATTTGAAAGTTCACTTGGCTCTTTGACCGGGTTGAAGAGTATCAGTTTCATTACTGTTGTTTTATCTGTTTGATTTATCTGGTGGTGTTTGCGTGTTGTGGCCGTGCCATGTGTGCGTGTCTATGTGCGCGTGGTTATTGTAATTAAATCTACCTTATTTTTTATGTGTGTGTGTGCTTTCCGGTGTGCGGTGTGTTATAAGCGCCTCCGCTACTCTGCCGGGTGGGGGGGGATATGTGTGCGCGTGGTTATCGTAATTCATTCAACTTTGTTTGTTATTATCTTGCCCGTGTGTATGAGCTTTATTGTTGTGGTGAGTGTGTGTCATGTGCGTGTTAGCGTTGCCTATTCCGTTACGTAATCTAGGTTAAGCTCTTGTCGATTATTGATTTGAGGGTGTAATTTAGGTATTATTAGGGACTCTTTTATGCGCAAGCTGCCTAAGTTACGCTCTCTAGCCTCGATGTTGACGGTTATGTTCTTGTTAGTATTCTTGCATTTTTAAATGTTTTTGGAAAGACGACGCTTGCGTGTGTATGTGTTCTTTTATCCTAATATGTAATGGTCTTGTTGTGCTGCCAACATAGAATGCCTCGCATTTGGCGTAATGTATGCGGTACACGACATATACCTGGGGGCATATACCGGTGCCTGCAATAGAGCAATTGGTTAGTGTGCATGTGGTGTTGTTATTTGTTCTTTGGTTGGGGTTGAGGTGTCTGCGGAGAATGAGGCCGGAGTGTGCCAACACTATCAAGAACATCCACTTCCCGGCATGCTTCAAATCACCAAGCCACAAATAATCGCTGGACTACTTGCGTAAATTCTGCATGAGGAAGATCATACAACACCTACACCATACACTACATAAGCACATACGCACATACCACGAAGTTCTTCCGACACTTGAAACAACCCCAGAGACTACTGCACGAACTACAACTGCCCTCAACAAAAACTACTACTCAAGCGTACACCACGAGAAGGTATGCCTCAAGGAGAAATTTTCTGTGGATGTATAAAAAAACGACATCCAGACGATCCCCACCCAACAGGCACAAACGAAATCCAAGATACACTACCCACAAAACAACCGCTGGTCACGGATTTATCTAAGTCCCTCTCACACGAGGAACTTGGATTACTTAATTTCGGGCCAAAGTTTATACTGACGCAGAAGCTGAACGAAAAAACAATGCTAGATGTCGAAACAAACCTCTGCCGGACAGCATACCACCTGAAGTGGCTATCGGTTATTAACAACACAAACAACGCCCCCAACACCAACCGCGAATGCGCCTAAACAGTTCCCCACCTACACCCTAAACAACCCACCCCACCCACTCCCTAACAACCACGCGCTTAACCTTAAATTCTCCCGACTTAAACAAACTATATTCACGATCCTAAAAGACAATATTGGTAAAATACTGCACAACCTCACCAGAGCACAACGCCACACCCCAGACACTCTGAGAGAGAAGGACCTCATTTACCTCCGATCAGGTAAAGGTAAGGAATTCTGCGTTATACCCCGAGACACATATAGCCGTTTAGCACTCGAACACCTCAGCAACACACAACTATATGCGGTAGCCACAGACATAACCCCAACCCTAATAGAACACCGCATTAACACTGCATGGCATGAGATATGCAATTTACGGAAAATCCCTAGCAAGTATAGAGTAAATTTTATCACCGGGAAGTGGTAACCTCTCCAAATTCTACCACCTAATCAAAACACACAAAAATAACTCGACACTCCAGATTAGACCCATTGTCTCTGGCATAGAAGGTCCCACATACAAAATAGCATGGCTACTATCACAAATCCTTAAAACCATACTCTCCATCTTCCCCGGACACGTCAAAAGTTCCAATGAAGTCATTCATAGACTACACGGTATCCATCAAAACAAGCTACAACATAACCGATACGCATTTAGCCTTGATGTTGTTTCGCTATATACGTCAGTACCGTCCCACCTAGCGGTTAATTTAATAACGGATTGCATCAACACATCAAGCATACACTGCTACTACTTCACCCCAAAGGACATACACCTACTCCTGAGAACTATAGTAGACAACACCTACTTTACGTTCCAGCTACAAACAGACCACCGGCCTTCCGATGGAGTCCAGCCTATCGGGACTACTTGCCGTCACAAACATGAACCAACTGGAGCGTCGCGCACTCAGCACCTGACATTCATACGCCTTATTCACAAGATACATTAATGTTATACTCATCCTTACTTCTTCACGTGACGAGGCAAGCAGAATGGCAACGACGTTCAAAGGTATGGACGACAAAATAAAATTCACTATTGAGCACCCCGATGCCAGTGCATGCCTATCACTGCTGGACTTCAGGCTAAAAGTATCGGATAGAGGTGAAGTTCACACCAATTTCTACAAAAAGCCTGCCAGCAGGGATATGTTAGTCCACTACAGATCAGCCCTCCCTCTTAGCGTTAAGACTGGCTTCATCGAAAACAAGCTAGCACGTATCCGAAACAAGTGCAGCAAAGAAGAGCACGTTAACACCCACACTGCACTTTTCAAGAAAACACTGGAGACTAACGGCTACCCACGGTCCTTTGTGGGACGCCTGGAACGGAAAGGTAGCAAAGGCCCATGGCGTCACACCCTATCTAACACCTGCTTCCTAAGGCTACCACACTTGTGAAAATATGACATCAAAAATACGTTTAGCTATCCGCAGAGAGGGATTGGATATACAGCTGTATATATATATATATATATATATATATATATATATATATATATTGAATTTTGAAGGCGATATTCATTTTGACTCTAAAACATTCATTTTGTAAACAGAAGGATCATATATTTGGCCTCAAACTTATTTCCATCTAAAAATTTTTCTATACATATTACCCATTTCTTTTTTTACTGTTACTTATTTCTTTATTAATCTCGATTTAGCTCTGTTGCACGAGTTTCGAAACCGTTAGCTTAGCCGTTTTTTAATTTTATTTTTTAAATAATTTCATGACTGTTAATAAAAATATTTTTTTGGTTTTCACGGCGGATATACATACATACATACATACATACACACATGCATACATACATGCATACATAAACACATACATACATACATACACACATACATACATACATGCATACATAAACACATACATACATCCATACATACATACATATATGAGATTACAAACAACATATTTGGACAAGCTTCACTTATAATCACCTGACATTATTATCGACCTACATTGCCTCTTCGCAATCTCTCCCAGACATAACCATTTCCGATTAATATTAACACCAAAAAGACGTAATTTTCTGTCACGATTGGCCAACCTAACAGACGATGGCAAGAAATCTTTTTTCACATTTCCATTAGATTGATGGCCGAGGTGACAGCAGCATCACTTGACTTGTGACAAACTTATCAGGTCTCACGTACCCTAACCAACCTTGTCAAGACTCTGACACCACCCAGCTGTGTTAGATCCTCACACTTTTCGGCCTGAGGTAGCCAGCTTTCAGACAATGTAATTTTATCTATGTCAAATGATTTCTTGTGAAAAGTATCAAACAGATAAAATAAACTGTATGCTGACCATAAGCACGAGGGCCATAAGAACAGTAGCAAGGTTGAAAGAGGCAAGTTACTGTCTTCTTTTTTTATGCGCTAAATAGATGATCATGGATCGCCACACATTCTCATCAATTGTAGCATTAAGCAATATTTTACCCTTTTCTAACTGGGCACGTGGTGGCCTGGTTAGAACATTGTGTTGAACAAGCGCAAATGTGTCTGAGAAGGCATCTGCATCGTTAGCGAGAACCCCCTTGTAGACGGAGATAGGAGTGGCCAGACATTTTAATTTATTTTACCAATTTATATCCCCAGCCCAACTCATATTCTATCATTGATTTACATAAGTTTTTAGGTAAGTTTGTCGTCGATTTCTTATGTCTTTCTTACTTCCAATAATTCATATCAGAGACAAATTATCCATTCCATCAAGTTTTATTATGATCCTATAAATTTCAAATGTCTCTTTCTCATTCTAAGTATAAGTGTCCTTCACACACACACACACACACACACACACACACACACACACACACATATATATATATATATATATATATATATATATATATATATATATTCTGCCGGCAGAAAGATTTTGTCAAGTCTCTTTATTTGTTGGGGGATATTATATTTTAACTGCCCTTCGATAATTATTTACACGCGATTCCTTCTCCACCCGTTATAAGTGTATATATTTATTTATATGTATATTTATTTTAGTGTTCCCCCACGTTTTCTTGCTGTTCATGTTGGACGAAAGAACTCTTTACACTGTTGTTAAATATCTTGTTTTTAAAGAAGTGTATATATACATATATATATATATATATATATATATATATATATATATATATATATATATATATATATATCAATACCCCCACTAATTAATGAATTTGAGGTCCTCACCGCCTCAGCAGACAAAGCTGAATGCTTTGCTCTTAGATTCTCCACCAATTCGACACTGTATTCGTCAGGAGTACCTACTCTCTACTTCCCACCTAGAACTAAGTCTCAACTGAATAACGTCCACATTATAGCCTCGCTGGTCTCTAAGATAATCTCAAAACTTGACCCTCATAAAGCGAGCAGTGGAAACGGAATCGCAATCATAGTCCTGAGGAAATGTGCCCCAGAACTCTCTTACGTCCTCTCTAAACTCTATAACCTCTGCCTATATGCTTCCTGCTTTCCTGCCTGTTGGAAGTCCACCTCTGTAGTTCCTATATTTAAGAATATTGGCGAGCCATTGGACCCCGCTAATTACCGCCGTATCAGCCTCCTTCCGATCATTGGCAAAGTTTTCGAATCCATTATCAACGCCGAGGTGATTCAGCATCTCACGGCCCACAGGCTTCTCTCGGACAAACAGTACGGTTTCCGCTTCACCAGGTCTACTGCTGATATGCTCACGACCATTACCGAGTACATATACCAGGACCTCGACAAGAATGACGAAGCACGAACCGTTGCCTTGGATATCTCCAAAGCGTTCGACAGAGTCTGGTATCCTGGCCTTTTATGAAAACTGCGGAGCTATGGTATAACTGACATTTGTTTGATCTAATCCAGTCATTCCTCTCTAACCACACATTGAAGGTAGTATTAAACGGATATGCCTCCCAAAACTACCATACGAACGCTGGCATCCCTCAAGGCTCTTTCCTAGGTCCCTCGCTCTTTATTAATGATCTCCCAGATGCCATTAGATCCCAAGTAGGCATGTACGCCGATGACACCACAATTTACTCTCGCCTCGATCAAAAACCCGGTGTGGGCGACAAAGCGAACCTCGCTGCCGAGCTTGAAAATGACCTCCAATCCGTAGTGGACTGGGGTAGGAAATGACTCATGAATTTCAATGCTTCCAAAACAAAGCTGCTATCAATTAACCATCATAGACAAGCGCACCTACCTCCCATTAGCATGGAACAGACTTGCCTTCCTGAAAGTAAAACACTAAGCCTCCTTGGCCTTACACTCCCGGCGGACCTCAAGTGGAATGACTATATCGAATACATTGCTAAGTCCGCTGCTATGAAGGTCGGTTCTCTGTGCAGGGCCCTGAAGTTTATCCCGTCTGGATCTATCCTGCACATATATAAATCTACCATCCGCCCGTGTATTGAATCTGATCGGGTGCCCCTGCTACTCTCCTCGGGCTTCTTGACAAAATACAACGGAGAATCTGTAACGTGATCGACACTGACTTGGCGGACCGGCTGCAACCACTCTCTCACCGGCATGATGTGGCTTCCCTGTGCCTCTTCTATAAATACTTTCACGGCTTCTGCCCCGATGAACTGAGGTCATTGGTGCCGCCTAGGTACGAATTTCTACGAGATACTAGATTACCAACTAGGTCCCACCCTTTCACAGTGAAACAGATAAGATATAACCGTAATTTCTACTCCAAAAGCTTCTTTTCTCGCGCTTCCCGCCTGTGGAATTCCTTTCCACATGCTTGCTTCTCCGACAGCTACAATCTCCAGGAGTTTAAATGTAAGGCCAATAGACACCTCCTAACACACTACCTTGCATCTTTTCTCTCAAACACTCTCACCATCTAACCAACCCTCATTCTCGGTATCCTTACCCGTCTATCACACTTCTTCTGACATTTCCTATATCTAACCATCCTTTCTCATCACTTCCCCCACCATATGTAACCCCCTGCGCAATAGTGGCAGTGGAATGCCTTGCGAGCAAGGCATTCCACTGCCACTATTGCGCAGAAACGATTGCGTGAAACGATTAAAAAAAAATTACTTTTCTCACAACACTTCCATCCGGTCTCATTTAAAAATACAACGAAATCTTCCAGAATCCATCCATGATATCCTCGTTAATCCTATAAATATAATAGCATCATCCACATACAAAAGAAGATTTTTAAAAAATGGAGGTATTACTAATAAAAAAGAGAAATCAATTATGAACACGGTAACAAAGTGCTTCCTGTGTTCGGAACTTAACATATATATATAGACACTATATGCATAAATTTTACACATGTTTCTTTATAAGTAAAACAAAATTAATTTTTAATAATGGCAAATGGTATAGACGAAAGCACTCAAAAATACAATGCCTTTGTACAATTCTTATATAATTTGAGTTACCTCGACACAAAACCTAGCTAAGAACACTCGCAGACGCTTATAGTACAACTGTGTAAATTTTCAAGAAAATCAGTTCAGCCATTTCGGAGTCTATAGGTAACGGACACACACACACACACACACAGCTAGACAAAGTTTCATTTATAAATAAGTTTATATCTATCTATATATATATATATATATATATGGGTGCGTGTGTGCATGTGTGAGTGTGTGTGTGTGTGTGTCTTAGATTAAATAAATTGCAAACATTGTCAGCTTGTTTTTAACAAAATCTTTCGCGTTTTATAATTGAAAGATGTAAGAAATGAACGATAACTTTGACAGTTGATTTTATTATTCCTTTTTCAATGTTTTAAGTATTTTCACTTTCCTTCCGAAATTATCTTCACGGATATAAGTTGTGGTAACAAAGTTAATCGAAAAACTGCATTGCTAAAAATTACTGTAAATTTTCTTATTGCTTTAAGTGTAACAGTTGACAATTTGCTTAGCGTTCATTAGAACGTGAACATTATACAAAACGGAACATTTTTATGTAATGGCATGGACATACATGTGTTAAACCTGTTTATATTTATAAACGTTTTATAAAATTACTACAGTATTCATAGGTGATTTTATTAATTGACGGCTTAAGTTCTTTAATGAATATTGCCTCAAGGATCTGTAGTTTGGTTTTTGTTGTTTTTGGGTGTAGGATATTCGCGTTATCGATCATTATTTTAAAAAAATGTAAACTAGCGATCCTCGAGGCAATATTCATTAAAAGAACTTAAGCCTTCAATTAATAGAATCAGCTATGAATACTGTAGTAATTTTATAAAACGTTTATAAAAAGAACACTTATTTTCACGCTTCAAAACGTGCATGATCATGACATAACAATATAACAAAATTTCATTTTGGCTAATTTTCACGTTCTAATGAACGCTAAGCAATTTGTCATATATATAATATAATCTGTCATGGAGAGAGAGACAATAGCGAGGCAGCGTCGGCTCAGTTCATTCTCTTTACTACCAGCAAATATTACTCCCAGTTATGAAAGCTAGCTGCGTTTGTTTGCTCTTTAACCGTGTCTTATTAATTAGCTTTTCACGGTAATTATGTCTGTCGTCGAGTAATCAGGAATACCTCCCTCCCATTAGCATGGAACAGGCTTGTCTCCCAGAGAGTAAATCACTACGCCTGCTTGCCCTGACACTCTCAGCGAACCTCAAGTAGAATGACTACGTCGAATCCATTGCTAAATCCGCAGCTATGAAAGTCAGCTCTCTGGGCAGGGCCCGGAAATTCTTTCCGCCTGAATTTATCCTGCAATTATATAAATCCACCATCCGCCCGTGTATTGAGTACTGCTGCCACATCTGGTCGGGCGTCCCTTCTATTCTCCTCGGGGTTCTTGACAAAATACAGCGAAGAATCTGTAATGTGATTGATACCGACTTGGCTGACCGCCTAAAGTATCTCTCTCACCGGCGTGACGTGGCTTCCCTGTGCCTCTTCTATAAATACTTCCTTGGTTTCTGTTCTGACAAACTTAAATCACTGGTGCCCCTAGATGTGAATTTGCACGAGATACTAGATTGGCAACTAGGTCCCACTCTTTTACAGTGAAACCGATGAAATGTAACCGCAATTTCTACTCCAACAGCTTCTTTCCTCGCACTTCCCGCCTGTGGAATTCCCTACCGCATGCTTGCTTCCCCGACGACTATAACCTCCAGGAGTTTAAATGTGAGGTCAATAGACACCTCCTAACACACTAACTCACACCCACTCTCTCTAACTCTCTCCCTATGTACATCCTAAGTCGTCTATCACCCTCCTTCTGACACTTCCTATACCCAATTCCGCTATGTAACCCCCTGCGCTATAGTGGCAGTGGAATGCCTTGCTTGGGGTGACAAGATTAATATATATATATATATATATTAGAAAAAGAAGTATAGTTGTTCGAACGAGAGAAATTGGTGTAGAATAAAAAGTGGGAAGACGTGAACGTTTTGTTTAAAGTGTAGATTTATTGTTGTTATTATTATACATGTTATGATGCATTAAGGATCCATAATGGTATTTGTGACGCCGCATTTTAGAGCGTAAACTACATTTTTCGAGGCCCTGGGTATGACCATAAACTGCATCCGGTAGCAAGGCCTCTGATTATGAGGTTGTGAGGAGCAAGGAAACACCTCTTAATTGCTGTTGTTCCTAGGTCTACCCTAACTCGGAGTGGTAGCACCTGTTAGGGTCCCAGCTATGGGTAATTAGTTGACATCAAAACCGGCGTTAAAATGCTGTGAAAGTATTTACCAACAAAACTTTTTAAATGAAAAATGTTACCAACATCACCTTTTTTTAATGAAAATTGTTTCCAACAAAACCTTTTCGAATGAAAAATTGATTTAAAACAAAAATACATTTCCGGCCTTAAATGACACTTTAGATGTTGATAGGCGGTTAAACAGGA
Source organism: Ascarosepion bandense (assembly GCA_037127315.1). Taxonomy (NCBI): domain Eukaryota; kingdom Metazoa; phylum Mollusca; class Cephalopoda; order Sepiida; family Sepiidae; genus Ascarosepion; species Ascarosepion bandense. The sequence goes on along the minus strand of JBBBDQ010000815.1, from coordinate 1,575,251 downwards.
ACAAACAAACAAACAAACATTTTTCGAGCAGCTCAGATCCGATTTTATTTCGAATGTAAATGTGTTTTCGAACTTGATGTTTTTTTTTCTATTATTATGTTACATACTCCACATCCTTTTTGTTGTATTTTGTGACCCCCCTGTGTTGTGCGCTGTTCAAATTTTCATGAGGTTATGATGTCTTTTACATTTTTAAGCTGGCATTTGCTATTAATTATTTTAGTTGTTCTTAAGCAGAAAAATACTATGAGAACCCTCTGAAGAAGAAGAAATCATTCTAGCATACGTTTCCGCACACAGCAAAAACAATCCAGAATTATTCGCAAAGATCAAAACACACATGGCATTACTCAACAATAATGACAAAATAAAGGAAATCTTAAAGACAACTACAATAATTAATAGCAAACGCCAGCCTAAAAATTTCAAAGACATCCTAACTTCAAAATGAACAAATAATTAATACAAATACACAAAAGAAAAGAAGTAAAATAACAAAGTGAAAGAGAAATGGTGAGAAAATGAAATAAAAGAAAGCATGAAAAAAAAAATACAAGAAAATTATACACAATTAAAAATACACAAAATAAACGAAAAAATATAACAAGATAAAAGATAAATCATTAAAGAAAGAAAGAAGGATAGATAGAAAAATACAAAGATATGCATAAATACACGAAAAAAAAGAACAGTAAGCTGATAAAAGAGAAATCGTGAAATAAAACGAAAGAAAGATAAATACACCAAACCCAAAGAAAGATAAATACACCAAACCGAAAGAAAGATAAATACACCAAACCGAAAGAAAGATAAATACACCAAACCGAAAGAAAGATAAATACACCAAACCCAAAGAAAGATAAATACATTTAAATCGAAAGAAAGATAAATACACCAAACCGAAAGAAAGATAAATACACCAAACCGAAAGAAAGATAAATACACCAAACCGAAAGAAAGATAAATACACCAAACCGAAAGTAAGATAAATACACCAAACCCAAAGAAAGATAAATACACCAAACCGAAAGAAAGATAAATACACCAAAACCGAAAGAAAGATAAATACACCAAACCTAAAGAAAGATAAATACACCAAACCGAAAGTAAGATAAATACACCAAACCCAAAGAAAGATAAATACACCAAACCGAAAGAAAGATAAATACACCAAAACCGAAAGAAAGATAAATACACCAAACCTAAAGAAAGATAAATACACCAAACCGAAAGAAATATAAATACACCAAACCCAAAGAAAGATAAATACACCAAACCCAAAGAAAGATAAATACACCAAACCCAAAGAAAGATAAATACACCAAACCGAAAGTAAGATAAATACACCAAACCCAAAGAAAGATAAATACACCAAACCCAAAGAAAGATAAATACACCAAACCGAAAGAAAGATAAATACACCAAACCGAAAGAAAGATAAATACACCAAACCGAAAGTAAGATAAATACACCAAACCGAAAGAAAGATAAATACACCAAACCCAAAGAAAGATAAATACATTTAAATCGATAGAAAGATAAATACACCAAACCGAAAGAAAGATAAATACACCAAACCGAAAGAAAGATAAATACACCAAACCGAAAGAAAGAAAACGATAGAAAGTAGAGAAGTAAGAGAAAACTAAAGGGAATACACAGTAGAATTAAAAACTAAAATAACTAATACAAACAAAGTAAATCTTAGAGAACTATTTTACGAAAGGCAAAAAGGGAATGAAAAAAACAGGTGAAAATAAAATAGCGAGAAAATTAATTTATTTAACCGTTGAAATGAATGAAAAAAGTAAGATAATCTAAGAGAATATTGATAATAAACTTGTTATATAACATATAGCTCTGTTTTTTATACGGAAACAATTCTTCTCGAACAAAATGCTGGAACATCTGTGTCTGATCAAAGGTGCTGGTAAAAAGGTGCTGTTCCTGTATCGATAACTGTGTGCGTTATGGTGCAGTGGTTATCGGCTCGGAACGACAAATCGGGGAGCCGAGTTCGAATTCCAGTTGAATTCCTAACATTCACTTATGCACAAATACTCTTAAGAAAGGTATTAATCCGTCTCTTCCCTCCAGTTGTGGGTTAAATAATAGGACAGATTAGATTCTGTAGCCTTGGTTAGCACCCAGTCTACCGTAGAGAGCAATAGCAACCTACTGCGGGATAATCATCTGCCCAGTCAGTCATGTCTATTTCGAGACATGATCACCAAAAGTGTGTATCACGTATGGGACTTTACTGACTGATCGACAACTGGTGACGAAAATTAAACTACATCTACTCGGCGGTTTTCAAGGGACCCGCTATGGCGATTATTCTCAAACTTCTTGGGTGACTACTAAAGTTCAAAATCCGCAACGAATTAGGGCAACGATTAAACTTTTCAAATCGTAAATCACTCTGGCGAGGACCACTCAACCCGACTACTTCACAAAAATCAAATTTTTCATGATCTTCTTTATTACTTTCTTTGTCCTTTCTTCGTCACCCTCAGGAACAAAATTACAATCTGCAACAAATGCCTCTGTCGGAAACAATAGGACCAGACCCATATGTAAAAGATAAATAAATAAAATTATATTTTATTTTCCCTTTTCATGCAAAGACATATTCGGTGACATATCATGAGTTAGGAGGTGGTTTGGTCAGAGCACCCCTGCCATCGGGGAGACCCGATCTTATTCAAACGTACGCTTCGAAGGTTGTGTCTAAACTCTCCAAAACAAAAA
>JBBBDQ010000815.1:1545000-1570000 GCA_037127315.1 Ascarosepion bandense | reverse complement strand
CTTTCGGTGCTGTATTAAACCCCATCGAGAAATCGGCGCAAACCCGGATCTTCTTTGGCTTTCGGTGAAGCCCATTAACTGTACACAATTTTCGACAAGACACCGATTCTTTCTAGTCTGTCGAGTTCTTCATTTACTTTTGATAAAAAGATGAAAGTCACATTTCGTTTTCTTTTAAGCACTGGCTGAATATCATCATTTAACTCGAAGTTTGCCGTCATCATATTACACCGACCAAAAAATCTGGAAATGTTTCTTTTAAAATTTTATTGTCGTGATAATGTTTTCGAGTTTTTGGCAAAATCAATTTAATTGGCATGTTCCACAAGTTAAATTGTTCTATCCAGTCGGTGCTGAATAAAATGTCTTTATTCTTGAATACGAAAGTTTTTTTTTGTTTTAACGCCCTTCCTTGTCAAGTCAGATTAGTAATAAGTTCTCCCTTAAACTTGATTTTCTCCCTTGTCACAGATTTGGTCATTTTAATAGTTCTTAGTAAGGCTGGATTTCCCAACTTTTACCAAGTGTGTAGAATTATGATTCTTAGATCTGTACTAGAATCTAACCTATCATTATTCTTTACCTAGACCCGAAAAGATTTTCGAGAAACTAAATGGAGGGGATTTTTTTTTGTCAAAAATCGACCTCAGTGACGCGTAGTCTCAAATATCGGTGGAGGAAGAATGTATTAGAACCCATCGAAGGTTTTACAAGTTCGACAGTCTACCGTTCACCAGCAATGTTCCAACAATTGATGGATACTATGATGCATATTTGGACCACGTATTAATAACCAGTTAAAATGTAAAACAGCATAAGGAACATGTTCGCAATTTTTTTCAAGAATTCGGGATTATGGGTTAAAACTGAAAAATTCCAAATACGACATTATTATGGGAAGGATTAAATACTTGAGGCGCATTACCGATAGAGGGCATAAGACCAGATCAAAGAACGGGATACAGCAATCCAAGACATGCCAACTCCCGAAAATATCTCTACCTTACAAAGATGTTTAGGATTTCTACCTGGTGCTTATACCAAATATTCACAACTTACGTGCTCTGGTAAACAGACTTTTGAAAAAATACACAAATTGAGAGCGGACACTTGAATGCCAAGATGCATTTCTCAAAACAAAGGAAGTCTTGATGTCGGACTTATTTATCATCCCCTATAATCCAGACCTGGACATTATAGTTGCCAGCAACGCTAGCTCGTATGGCATCAGAGCATGTATTATGCACATGATGCCAGATGGATCTTACAAACAATAACTAATGCGTCGACAACGATTTTGCTTGCGAAAAATATTTTTTTAAAATCGTATCACCCCGAGCAAGGCGGTAATGCCACTGATGTGCAGGGGGCTACATAAGTGTAAAAAGATTAATTAGAAGAGAGTGAAGAGGAAGACGAACCAGTTAGAAAGGAGCAATAGAAGGATGAGTATGCAGGTGTGATGACAGATGAAAGGTGGAGAGAAAGGAAAGGATATACGGGGTGGGGAAAGAACTAGAGTCAAGTGGTTAATAGATGAGTATTGATATTGCATTTAAATTCCTGGCCGTTGTAGCCGTCAGGAAAGCAAAAATATGGGAGCGAGTTCCACAGGCTGGAAGTGCGTGAGTAGAATTGTCGTCTGCATTTGGCTAATCTAACTGTGAATGGGTGGGACCCAGTTGCCAATCTGGTTACACGAGTAAACACCGGTTGCGGAGGCACCAGTGACTTAAGTTCGTTCGAGCAGAAGCCATGAAAGTATTTATAGAACAGACACTAGCTAATTGAGAAGGATTAATTCGGGATTATTTTCGCAGTAACATAGATTCACCATTATATTTACGATAGAGACTTTACATTGCAGACAGATCATCAAACATTACTGACCATTTTCGCTTATAAAAAGGTCTGCCTGTGCATACAGCAAATAAACTGTGGAGAGGGGAACAATCCTTTTATATTATAACTTTAAAATAGAGTTTTTGCCATCTAAAAAACTCTGTCATGCCGAAGGACGATCCAGTTTAATCCTGAAACACAAAGAAGATACTGTGATTGCTTTTCTGTGAACAGAAGAAGAATTTAAACCACATTATGCAACACAGTAAGGGCGATCCGTGTAACTCTTGACTAAATCAAACGAGAAGCTCTAAAGGATGAGTATAGCAGGTAGACCAAAATCAAAATTGGGGAAAAGGCCATACAGACTTCGGATGTTTTTTTCTATGCGACGAAGTACTGCAATATAGTGAGCGAGTCGTCGTTTCCATAGCACTACAAAGAAAAATTCTCAAAGTTTTTCATGCCGGTCATCCACTAAAAGGATAAAAAATTTATGCGCAGATATGTATGTGTACAACTGAAAATAAAGTAGGAAATATGGTTTAGATAATTAAAGAGCCAAAGTTTATTCACAAAAGATATTTAAACCAAATCGGGAAACGTCTGTCCGACGATGATGAGCATGCTCCTCCTAAAGAGAAAGAACTAATAGATGTTATTTACGATACTTTTGACATGCCAATACCACAAGCGGCCCCGAAAGAGTACTGTTTACAAAGAAAAAATGACGACATTTCTCGTCGTTAATCTAAAAATAAAAAAGATTAAGACTCTTGCGAAGTTGATGCTTAGGAGTGGGTCTTTATGGTAAATAACCCATGCACAAACTATAAATAAGCAGAAGTTTCTTCCATGTGGGGTGAGGCATATTTTATCAGAAAGCTCTGACAGCCAGACCAATAGTCACGTTCTGTCTGTTTTTATGAGTGTTATTTTGTTAATATATTTGTTTTACTCTATCCCGTCTTTTTGTTTTTATTTCTGGCTCCTACCCGGGCTACAACAAATAGATAGATAGATAGATAGATAGATAGATAGATAGATAGATAGATAGATAGATAGATAATTAAGGGAATAATTATAATATCTATGAAATAAGTTTTAGCTTTATTTTTCTTAGAAGCTGAACTGATTAAGATAGATAGATAGATAGATAGATAGATAGATAGATAGATAGATAGATAGATATAAATATACTGAGATGGGTTGATAGATAGATAGCTATAAAGATAGAGAGATAGACACTAACAGCGAAATAGATAGATAGATAGATAGATAGATAGATAGATAGATAGATAGATAGATAGATAGACAGACAGACACACAGACAGATAGATAGATAGATAGATAGATAGATAGATAGATAGATAGATAGATAGATAGATAGATAGATATACTGAGATGGGTTGATAGATAGATAGCTATAAAGATAGAGAGATAGACACTAACAGCCAAATAGATAGATAGATAGATAGATAGATAGATAGATAGATAGATATATAATACTGAGATGGGTTGATAGATAGATAGATAGATAGATAGATAGATAGATAGATAGATAGATAGTAGATAGATAGATAGATAGATAGATAGACACTAACAGCCAAATAGATAGATAGATAGATAGATAGATAGATAGATAGATAGATAGATATAAATATACTGAGATGGGTTGATAGATAGATAGATAGATAGATAGATAGATAGATAGATAGATACGAACAAACTAAGAAAGTTACATAGGTATGTTATAATTGTCGAAAGGATAAATCTGATCGAGTTGAAATGTTCCAAGTCGCAAGAAATTTCTAAAATATGAAACTGTTGCAGGCTAAAAACAAAATTCATAATAATGCCGATTTTTTATATTTCGTACTGATTTTTCTAACTTTTTTTTAATGATTTCATCCATTTCGTTTTCATAATTATCCCTCCCATTCCCGGTTTATAATTAGCAGAAAAATGTATTCTCGTTTTTCTTTGTTTTTGTATTTTTTCCTCATCTTCCTTCGGAAAGGAGCAATTTTTTTTCTTGCAACGATCTTTTCCACTAGAAACCTCTTGGGCCCATATTATTAGTTTTTTGCCTTTTTTTTCTTTCATTTATACTGATCCTAGTTTAGTCAATTCACTTCAAAAAACGAAAAGGGAAATTGTATGGCCAAGAATAGACCTAATCCCTAATAGGGACTAATAAGACATAAGAAACATGGCGAACATGACGAGATGACATTCACGACTGATTGATTTATAATTAAATCGCATAGATTTAGCGAAGAGACTGTCAATATTTTCTGTTGGCTTCAAATTGATCCTCTGCTTTATTACCATTTTCGGAAGATTTTTTTCGACTCCTAATTTGGTAATCATTCACATCTGCTTTTTATGTCACATATTTTTGTATCAGCTGCGCTAGTCTCGGAATATGATCGGAAATAATACAAGGGAATCAGATAAATAGAAAGAATGAAGGGAAAAAATGAAACAGAAAGAAACAAATAAAATTTAATAAAAAGCAAATAAAATAAATAAGAGACTAAAGTAAAATAATTAAAGTGGGAAAGAAAATGAAAGAAAAAAAGAAAGAAAGAATGAAAGAAAGAAAAGGAAGGAAAGAAAAGAAAAAATAAACAAATAGCATTAAATAAAAAGCAAATAAAATAAATAAGAGAATAAAGTAAAATAATTAAAGTGAAAAAGAAAATGAAAGAAAGAAAAAAAGAATAAAAAAAGAAAGAAAAGGAAGGAAAGAAAAGAAAAGAAACAAACAAATAAAATAAAAAGCAAGGAAAATAAATAACAGAATAAAGTAAAATAATTAAAGTGAGAAAGAAAATTAAAAAAAAGAGAAAAACTGAAGGAAAGAAAGAAAAGAAAGAAAAGAAAGGAAAGAAGCAAATAAAATTACATAAAAAGCAAATAAAACAAATAATAGAATGAAGTAAAATAATTAAAGTTACAAAGAATATAAAAGAAAGAATTAAAAAAAATGAAAAGAAGGGAAAGAAAAGAAAGAAAACTGAGAATAAATGAAATAAAATAAAAAAGAAATATTTATAAAAAAGAATATGAGAAGGAATAAAAACCAAAAGGAAAATACCCAATCAAAGAATGAAAATTGAAAAAAGAACGAAAAAATGGGAAATTAAATGGTATGAAAGAAAAAAGAACAGGAAGAATTTAAGAGAATGAAAGAAATAATGAAAGACTGCAAAATAAAAACGAACATAAACCACCAACAAAAAAGGGCGAAGAAAAAATGTAAGAGAAAAGAGAAAGAGTAAAAGAAATTAAATCAAAAAAGTAAAATAATGATAGAATAATAAAAGAGTGAAAGAAGTGAAAGAAGTGAAAAAGAAAATCAATAAAATAGTACAAATAAAAGAAGGAATACTTGAAAAGTATTAAAATGAGTGAAGGAATAAACGAAAAAAATCATGTAAAGTAGAAAGAAAACAAATGAAAAAGAAAAAGAGAAAAATGATATAGCAAAAAAGGTGAGAAAGAAATAGAATTCAGTAAAAGAATACAGTTTAAACTATAAATGAATAAAGAAAGTATAAATGAAATAAATACAGAAAGAAAGAAAGAAAGAAAGAAAAACGGAAATAAAAATCAAATAAAGAAAGAAATGAACAATACAACTAAAAAAGTACATCGAGAGAAATGAAGAAGAAAACTAAATGAATGAATGAATGAAAGAATGAATGAAAAGGTGACTGAGCGTAAAAAGAAATCAATAATATTAAAAAGAAATAGAAGACAAATAATATATGATATAGTGATAGAAATGACTGATAAAATAAACAGAAAATTATAGCGAATGAAAGATAAGCTGAATTCAACTGAGTGAAATTTGAAAACAAATAAGTCACTATGTAAGATAAACTCTGAAATAAGGAGAAATATTTGATAGAAAACGAACAATACGCACTGAAGAAATAAAAAAAAATCTTTATTTTCTTTCATTTATCATTTATCCGACATAGTCGCTTATTATTTCTGTTTTAAAAGTTTATCACGGGTGAATTCAGAATATTATATTTAATTTAAGACCATTAAGAGTGGATAAATTGTCGTGCAAATTACGCAAAATTGAAAATAATTATGACATCTCATTTGCACATATACAGTACAGTGCAAAAGTATTAGGATAGGGGTTCTTCTTCTTATATGTGCCCTGTCCCTTCAGGACGTAGGTAATCATGGCTTCCCACGTTTCCCTATCCCTTGTCGCTCTGATCATGCCTTCTCCTGTTACACCATGCAGCCCTCGCTTCATCATCCACCTGATTAGATCTTTAAAATATGTTATCCCTTGCTTTCCGCTGTATCTTCCTAAAAATCTCACTGGAATTCAAATACAGAGTGAAAAGCCAAACCCTTGTAAGTAATTATTTAACTAAAAAGGAAGAGGAAGGAAGGCTTCGTAATTTGAACTGGCCCTCACAAAGCCCTGATCTCAAACCTATTGAACACTTATGGGATATTTTGTATAAAAAAATTGATAAATCTAATGTTACTTTGCAAGACACACTTTGGGAATAAATAATGGTATCTCCTGCTTCGCAAGACACACTTTGGGAATATCTAAAGGTATCTCCTGCTTGGCAGGAGATACCATTAGATACATTGAAGAAGCTTGTGATGTCATTGCATGACAGAATAAAGGCTATGATCAAAGCAAAAGGCTGTTATATTAAATATTAAATTCATTTTGTAAAAAGTATTGTTTCTCGTTAAAGCATTTGTTGAGTAAATCAAATAAAATTACTTTAAATAAATTGTTTATTTTCTGTCAATAGGCCTCATAAAAGATAAAATAGTTCTTGTCCTAATACTTTTGCACATTATTATATATATATATATATATATATATATATATATATATATATATATATATATATTAGATGCGATTGGTAAATTGTCGCAATTATTTTATTATTTCAAAGGAAAAGGCTATTATATTAAATATTTAATTTATTTTGTAAGAAGTATTTTTTCTTGTTGAAGCATTTGTTAAGTAAAACAAATAAAATTACTTTAATGAAATTGTTTATCTTCTGTCAATATGTCTCATAAAGATAAATCAGTTCTTATCCTAATACTTTTTGCAGAGTACTGTATATTTCTCAAAATTAAACAAAAATAACTTGAAATGCAGAAGAATTTGAAGAAGTTTTGTTGGCCTCACCCTCAAATGATCTAGCAGCTTCCCTCTTGGCAAGCACAGCACTACCGCCTCAGGACACTTCATGTATGCCTCCGTGATGATACGTAGGCCTTGTGAAAAAATGAAAAGTTATAATGCCGCCAACACTATTGATCACTCCAAACACCATACTGTTGATTGGATGTTTGTTTTTCATCACTCTTGGTGCACGTATTGGGAACATAGCATGTCCTCAGTTTGACAGCCAAATACTCTGCAAATGGTCGTATTGGAGACCCCAGTGCAAATGCCAGGCAGGAGAGCGTGCTTTTTACAAACTTCTAGTGGATTGAATAGCGTATTGGTGCTCTTTTTTCTCACAAACGTTGCTTAACCAACCTTATAGTGTGCAGTCGATAAAATATAACAAAAAACGCGCATGCGCAAAATTAAAGTATAAAAAAGCGTCAATTTATTCATTGCACCCTGAAGATAGATAGATAGATAGATAGATAGATAGATAGATAGATAGATAGATAGATAGATAGTGTTATGGTGCCCTCCTACGAGGAATGAACTCTTCCTGTTGCTACATATAACCTGCTGACTTCTATAAAGCAGTTAAACAGTAGCTACTACGGCAGTCAAGTACAGCAGTTAGAAGAACTTTAGTGAGAGCAGTGAATCAAGAGCAGTCAAGTTTGCAGATAGAAGCAGCTAACAACAATTAACAACTACTAGTCAGGTAACGTAATAATACCTTCGGACTTACTTATTTCTATATTATTATCAACACTTCCTTTGAATATTTTGTTCCTTGTTATAGTAAGGCACTGTTTTGAACCTATCTTCTAGATAGATAGATAGATAGATAGATAGATAGATAGATAGATCATATCCAATGAAGGTTCTTGGCAAAATATTTTTTTATTTAATACCATATTTTTTAATTTTCTGCTGAAAGTTTGAGGAATTTTCCAGAATCATTACTTCTAACTTTTAAATGTCGTTAAAAGTGTTGTTCTTATTATAAAATGTTTTGTTTCACCGTTTTTCAGTTATAGATAATAATGGATGTGGCTTCCGTAGAAAGAATGTACATTGTAAAGTGAATAAAAAACATAAGCGAATTAATTATTGGAAATGAAAGAAAAGAACGAATAAAAAATATGATTGAGCACTATGTAGAAATGGTAGACCTTAAAAACAGCAGCTACTCACCGCTATTTATGCATCGTTTATTCAGTTATGCATTTGAAAAATCTCGGCTACTGGTGTGTGTTTACATTGTGTTTATAACACGCTAAAATCTGTCTTCCCTACCCACTAACCGCCTATAGCTGACCGATGTCAATTTAGTTGGGTTTCAATCTAGGCTGGAAGCAATCAAATAAATAAGCGTTCTGATGATCGGTGATACAGCAAAACAGGACTCTCTGTATATATATATATATATATATATATATATATATATATATATATAACAATAAGTTAGTTTTTGGCCATAATTAAACTAAACCAAAGCACAGTTCTACTAAAAAGTGCTCGATACGTTTATATTGGAGAACTTTTGAATATTTTTGATTTGGAAATAAGTCGTTTTCTCAACCTTGATTTCAACATTGCAGTATCTTCAGGTGATTTACAATATGTATATATATATATATATATATATATATATATATATATATATATATATATATATGTGTGTGTGTGTGTGTGTGTGTGAAAACAGTGTAAATAATTTAGACTAAATAAATTAAAGTACAGACGGAATGAATAAGATGAATAAAAAGAAAGAAAGAAAAAAAGAAAGGAAGAAATAAAGAAAGAAATATAGAAAAGAAAACAAAGACAAAGAAAGAAATATATTTTTTAATCATATCACCCCGAGCAAGGCGGTAACGCCACTGATGTGCCGGGGGCTAAGTAAGAGTGAAAAGATTAGAGGAGAGAAAGCCGGAAACCACATCCTAAACAGGGAACAAGTGATGAGCCTCTACACCTTTTCAATAGACGTGGGTGGAGTATGCAAGAAAGATTGAACCAAAACGGAAATAGCTTAGACAATGGAGTTGGTAACTCCTTCTTTTATGTGCCGTCTCCCTCCAGGACACAGGCGATCATGGTCTTCCACATCTTCCTGTACCTAGTAGCAATTAGCACGCTGTTACCCCAAATAAATCCTGCTCAGCTATACACTTGTTTATTTCTGTCACGTATGTTAAGCGTTGCTTTCCCCTGTCTCTCTTTCCGGCTATCTGTCCTGTGAGTATCAGATTCTTCAAGCACTCCTTCCTCATTATATGTCCCTGGAAGTTTAGCTGTTTTTTCCTGATTTTTCTTTTTCGTTTCGATCTACTACAAAAAAAATCATCGTTGTTTATAGAAACATTAATGGAAAAAGTAAGAAAAAAAAGAAAAAATATATGAAGAAAAATAGAACCGAAGAGTCAGTCAATTATGAGCCATACGTGTTATACGCTCTGTGCGATCATGTCTCGAAAGAGACATGACTGACTGGGCAGAAGATTATACCGCAGTAGGTTGCCATTTCTTTCTGCGGTAGAATGGTCGCCGACCAAAGCTATAGAACCTAATCTATCTTGTTATTTGACTCGTAGCTCGAGAGAGAAGATATGTATTATATTATTAAGTATTAATTAGTGGGGGATCAGTTTATTACTTCATAACAATAGAAAACCGATCCCCCACTTCATGCCCAGTAGAAGCCTTAATCATGTCTCTAAATATTATATTCATTCAGTCAGTTAAGTACCATAGAAAACGACGAAAGTAAGAATTAGATGAAACAAGGGAAAAATTATATGTTCTAATGATGATGAAGAAAAAGATGATGATATTAGGAATAGATACACTCAGTCAATCAGTTAAGTGCGATACGTGATACAGGCTTGGACGATCATGTCTCGAAAGAGACAGGACTGACTGGGCAAAAGATTATCCCGCAGCAGGTTGCCATTGCTTTTTGCGGTAGACTGTTTGCCAGCCAAGGCTATAGAACCCAGTCTGTCTTATTATTTAACCCATAACTGAAGGGAAGAGACGGATTAATACCAAACCAAAGAGTAATTGATTTAAATAGAATACTTTAAATAGTAAACAGAATGAAAAATGTAAAGGAAAAAATAATAAAAAAAACAGAAAGAAAAGAAAAAAAGAAAGAAAGGAAAGCGAAAGAAATAACGCCAGAAAAAAAAGCAGTATATGAAGTAAAAAGAGAATCAATGCGTAAATAATTTAAACAAAAGAAGTAAAATTGTAAACAGTAAATGAAAAAATTAATTAGAAAAAAAAAACAGGCAGAAAAAATATTAAATGAAAGAATGAGCCCCGAAATGCTAATAAAAAACAATGAAACGTTAAAGCGAATAAGAAATACATGAAAAATTAAATAAATTTACCAAGACTAAATGGCACTGGAATATGTAAATAAGAAAAGGATATGGAAATTAAACATAAAAAAGAATGAAGGAAATGTCTGAAAAACAATGAGAAATAAATAAAGAAAGAAAAAATATAGTAAGTGAAAAATAAAAGTACAAATTTAAATTAAAAAAAAGGAAATTAAACATCATTAAATGAATGGATTAATGAATAACAAAAAATAGTATTGAAAAATGTAGAAAGTTTAATAACGTTATAGCTGAAACAAACCAAGGAAACTTCTGAAGATTCTGAAGAGGAATTTTGAGTGTTGAATGAATACATCAGTAAGAAGTCTGTGCCTCATTCACAAGTATCCCTCATTGAAAATCCTTTGTCTGTCTTTTCTATCCTAGCGCCATTCTTTATTTTCGTATGTGTCGTTTTGTTATAAACTGTGCTTCCTCAAATATATGACAGCCATTTTGAATTTAAATCATACAAAGCCATTCTTTATAATAACTACAAAATCAAGCTTTCAATTAGCCCCAAAAATGAATAATATCTATGAACTAGCATATCTTATTATAGATCTACAAAATCTTACATATCTGCAGACCACAGTACGGAAACTTCACAGTTACCATTAGTATTACCACAAAGAATAAATGAAAGCTTCAGTCTACTTAAATTTTTCCACATTATATCGGGTTTGTCGCCATGTCATGTTGAAACATTCATACGAGTACCAAAATTAAGCAACGTCGTTTTTTGTCATTACTTAGGTGGGTGACCACTTGTGAATGGATGTGCAAATGGTATGATAGATAACATAATCAGAATTGGAACTAGGAGAGCCGAGTTCCATTTCTAGTCACGTTCGTCATATTCACTAACGCACAAATCCCATTGGGACAGGTACAAATCCATATCCTTTGCCCCCAGCAATGGATTCATTAGTTTGTCTAGTATCAGTAAATCATTATTATCTCTATTAAACGCTTTTAGTAAAAAGATATTTCCTGGCTTTAAATAACGTGTAAAAGGTTGATAAGCCGTAAAAAAGGAAGCAAAAGACAAATCATGCATTCGATCGATAAAACTTTACAATGTCCAAGGGTATATGCGAGTATGTGAATATAAAAAAATTGACTGGACTCCGAACTCGGTATTTCGATTTCAAATTCCGATCCGCAAGTCGTTATATCACCCGGACATCACTTCTCCAGTAGATTGAAAGGAAAGAAGCGTAAAAGCCCGGGAAAATAGCTGGACATTTCCCAGAAAACCTTGATGAAAAAATAAAAATAAAATAAAATGAAATGAGAACTTGAATCTTGATTAAATATATCAAAGTCTAAAGTTTTCTTTTTTTCTTAATTTTCTCCAATATTTTCAGTTGTGTAAAGTGATCATCTTTGTTTAACTGCTCTGATCAAATTTATTTGTATAATTTCCGGTGTTTTGTTTTTCAATATACTTTTTTAGTTGGTTCGTTATAATCACTTTACAATCTATTACAGGACGTAATTAGTGTGTTTTTTTTGGTTTTGTTTTTTTAATCATCTCACCCCAAGCAAGGCATTCCACTGCCACTATTGCGCATGGGGCTACATAGGGGAAGGTAAAGAGAAGGAGTGGTTAGACATAGGGAGTGTCAGGAGGAAGGTGACAGATGAGTAAGGATACCGAGGATGAGGTTTGGGCAGATGGGAAGAGTGTTTGATAGAATGGGAGCAGGTTAGTGTGTTAGGAGGTGCCTATTGACCTTACATTTAAACTCCTGGAGATTGTAGCCGTCGGGGAAGCAATCGTGTGGAAGAGAATTCCACAGTCGGGAAGTGCGAGGAAAGAAACTGTTGGAGTAGAAGTTGCGGTTGCATTTTATCGGTTTCACTGTAAAAGGGTGGGATCTAGTTGCTAATCTAGTATCTCGTTCAAATTCGTATTTAGGGGGCACCAGTGATCTAAGTTCACCGGAGCAGAAGCCGTGAAAGTATTTATAGAAGAGTGTGTTTTTTTCTTATTTTGTAGGGGTTTTTTTTATCGTTGCACCCCAAGCAAGGCGGTACCCCCACTGATGCACAGGTGACTACATAAGAGTAAAGATTAAGACAGGAGAAAAGTGAAGGAAAAGACTAACCAGTTACAGGGGGTGTCAGAGAAAGTGTAACAGAAGGATGGGAACACAGGTGTGAAGACAGTTGCGAAGGTAGAGAGAAAGGAAAAGATATAGGATGATGTAAAAAGAACTGGAATCAAGTGAATAAGAGATGGGTATTGACATTGCATTTAAATTCCTGGAGATTGTAGCCGTCGGGGAAGCAAGTATATGGAAGGGAGTTCCACAGGCGGGAAGTGCAGGAAAAAAAGCTGATGGAGTAATATTTTCGGCTGCATCTGGTTGATATAACTGTGAATGCGTGGGACCTTGTTGCCAGTCTGGTTGCACGAGTAAATGTTTGTGGCGGGGGCACCAGTGACTCAAGTTCGTCGGAACAGAAGTCATAGAAATATTTGTAGAATAGACAGAGGGAAGCTACATCCCGCCGGTGAGAAAGTGGCTGGAGGTCGAGATGCGACAATCGTGATAATTCTTTATCAGATAGAATGAAAATAGAGCGATACTATTTCTCTTCTTACATTTTCTCTGTGTAATCATCATTATTCACATTGTTATTGTTGTTGTTTTAACGACAGTTTCCATCGTTGTCGGAAAACGTACTTTTACTTTTAATTAAGATAAGTTAGGGTAGGTGTTTGAAGTAAAGCCTCGGTTTTTCCTAAACTTTTTTTTCAATAAAAATGTTGACATTTATCAGTAACACTCTGTTATCATCGCCTTTATTTAAAAAAAAAACACGTTAATGCCCAGCAAGTGCTCTCATTCCATGTCAATTACAGAAATCACAAACCTTGAAACGAAAAACATTTTGTACGGTAATTTCTCAACGATTTTTAAATGATGGCGCTGAATAATATCTGTTTTAACCCCGATTGAAACACATTATTTTGCTCCTGATTTAAACTTGAAAAATTTCATCCCGATGCTCGCTATTGCAGTATTATTGTTATTGTTATTTTTATTGTTGTTGTTGTTATTGTTATTGTTGTTATTGTTGTTGTTGTTTTTTTTGTTTTTTTTTAATCGTATCACCCCGAGCAAGGCGGTAACGCCACTAATGTCCAGGGGGCTACGTAATAGTGAAAAGATAAGAAAAGAGAAAGCCGGAAACCACATCCTAAACAGGGAACAAGGGATGAGCCTCTTAACCTGTTCAATAGATATGGGTGGAGTGTGAACCGGGCGAGAGATAGATCTCTTGTTGTTATTATTATTATTATTATTATTATTATTATGTCATTTTTCATCATATTTCGATTTCTGCTTTGGTCTCACTACCAACCAAGTCTGCGGGGAGACCTAAGGCAGGTAGTGGCGTGTTGTTATGGCTCCATTTCATGTTTTTCTATCTTCCCTATCATCCCTAGCATTACATAGATAAAGTTTTCCTTAGTGTGTGGGCTGTACTTAATAAGACAATTTTTTGTATATCTCTTAAGCTGGGGCTTCCAGGGATTCTTTCAATGTGTTGTTTTGTTCCATTTTTTTTTCATTCCAAGTGCACCTACTATCACTGGCACAACTCTTGTTTGCAATTTCCACATTTTTTCTATTTCAATTTCCAGGTCTTTATATTTTGACAGTTTTTCAAATTCCTTGATTGCTATGTTACAATCCGCTGGACAAGCCATATCAATTAATAGACAAGTTTTCTCCTTCTGGTTTTTAACAATAATGTCTGGCCTGTTTGCTTCAATTTTTCTGTCTGTGTAGATGGTGCAATCCCATAGAATGGTGACATCTTCTATTTCTGTAACCGGTGCTGGGTGATGTTCATACCAGTGTTTGTTTACAGCTTTTCCATAATGTTTGCACATTGCCCAATGTAAATATTGCCCAACTCTATCGTGGCGATTTTTATATTCATTTGGGGCAAGCACAGAACAGCCTGGGATTAGGTGGTCTATTGTTTCTTGGTGTTTATCACAAAACCTGCATTTCGGATCCATAGTATTATGCATAATATTTGCCTGGAAGTTTCTAGTGAAAAGACTTTGGTCTTGTGCTGCAAGAATAAAGCCTTCAGTTTCAGACTTTAATCCAGATGCACGTAACCATCGATGAGTATTAACTTTGTCAACATTGGATTTATTGGCACGTTCTGGATATTGGCCATGCAGACGTTTGTCTTGCCAGCGCTGTTTCATCTGTTCAGGAGCTTTATCTTTGTCTTTCATTTTCATATTTTTTGCCGCAATAGTTGGTTCTTGGCTTCTGTTTTGCTTTTCTACAGAATCTACTAACTGTAAATCTTGTTTGTATTTACTGCCTTCTTTTATTATTGAATATTTTTTCTTTTTTTCTTTTTCTTTCTTTCTTCATGTTGCCTTACTAATTGTATCATCCAATCCTTTGTTGTTTCTATGTATGTTAGTAAGCCAATAGTTGTTGTCTTGTATGACAATTCCAGCTGAATAAGACCCCTTCCACCTTCTTTACGGGGTATGTATTGACGGTCTACATCAGCCTTTGGATGATGCATCTTATGCTTAGAAAGAAGCTTTCTTGTTTTAGCATCCATTCGCCTGATGTCGTTTAGAGTCCAGTTTAAGATGTTAAAGCTATATTGGACAACTGGGATTGCAAGGCTATTAATGGCCATAACTCTGTTCTGTGAATTTAATTCAGTTTTTAATATCATTCGTAGCCTTCTATAGTACTCTTTACGCACTATTTCTTTCATTTTTTTATGGTGAATGTTTTCACTCTCATTTACACCTAGGTATTTATAAGCTTCTTCTGGTTTCAATTCTTTTATTGTTACAGCAGGGTCTAAGCTAATTGAGGATGTTTCTTGTATTGATCCACGTAAAACTGTAGCTTTAGCACATTTATTCAAATTAAATTTCATTCCAATGTCTTGGCTGAAGCATTTTACAGTTTGCAGAAGATCTTCCAGATCATTATCATTCTTAGCATATAACTTTAAGTCATCCATGTAAAATAGATGGCTTATTTTCTTTTGGCCTATTTTATAACCACATTCTGTCTTATTAAGTTGACTGGTTAGTGCTATTAATGATATGCAGAATAGTAAGGGAGATAAAGAATCACCTTGAAATATACCTCTTTTGATGTTTATTTCATCAGACTTATAGGTTCCATTTATATGATTGAGGTAAAGGGTTGTTTTCCATATAGACATGCACTGTTTGATGAAATTGATGATGACGGGCGATATCTTGTATATATTTAAAGTCTTTAAAATCCAGGAATGTGGCACACTATCGAATGCCTTTCGATAATCTATCCAGGCAGTACTAAGTTTTTTCTTTGTACTGTAGCAGTTTTCCAGGATCATTTCGTTAATTAGCAATTGGTCTTTACAACCATAACAGCCACGTTTGCACCCTTTTTGTTCAAGCGGTATCATGTCATTTCTTTCTAAGAATAAATATGCCTGTTTTGTTAAAATAGATGTTCATAGTTTATATGTTGTCGGAAGACATGTAATTGGTCTGTAGTTTTTCGGGTTGTTTGTGTCACCATTCTTGGGTAGGAGAAATGTAATTCCTTTGGTCATCCATGCAGGAATTTTAGTGGGATCGTCAACCATTTCTTGAAGTTCTTTGGCTAGTTTTTTATGTGCTGCATTTAAATAATATAGCCAAAAGTTAGGAATTTTATCTATACCTGGGAATTTCCAATTGTGTGCTTTTTTTTAGTGCAAATTTAGCATCATCTTCTGTAATTCCAGACCATGTCTGTTCTGGTTTGTTTTTCATTCATTCTATCTCTTGCGCAATCCAATGTACTTCCTTGCTATGTTCTTTAGGGCAAGCCCATATCTTTTCCCAGAACTGTGTGACTTCTTCCATTCTGGTGGGGACTGTCACTTCAATTCTTTTTTTACCTATTTCCCTGTAAAATCTCTTTGTATCAATTTGGAAAATCTTGTTTTGTCTGTAAAATCTTGCTCTTTTCTCGTAGCGTCTTATTCTTTGAGCCTTCAGTTGGATTTTTTGCTTTATTTTTTCTTTATTTGATAAGACTTCATTTTCATTCCTAATGTTATATTTTCTTTCGGCTCTTCTGCTTTTCCTAGTTCTTACATTTATTCCTCTACTCAGTTCATCCAGTACTGATAGATCACTTCTAAGTTGTTCGATTTCTTTTTCTATTTTTCTTTTCCAAGGTGGATCTTCATGTCTGCGAGACTGCCTTGTTTTTATTTTGATATTCAATTTGTTTGTTGCTGCTATTGCTGATTTTTTTTTGTTTTTAATCATTTCACCCCGAGCAAGGCAGAAACGCTACTGATGTGCAGGGGGTTACATAAATGTAGAAAGATTAATTAGAAAAGAGTGAGGAGTACAAGCTAGTTAGAAAGGAACAATAGAAAGCTGAGAAAGCAGGTGCAATGACAGATACATGGGCGGAGAGAACGTGAAGATTATACAGAGGAGGGGAGAGAGCTAGAGTCCAGTGGTTAGTAGGTGAGTATTAACTTTGCTTTTAAATTTCTGGAGGTCGTAGCCGTCAGGAAAGCAAGAATACGGGAGTGAGTTCCACAGGCGGGAAGTGCGAGAGAGGAAGCTGCAGGAGTTGCATATATTACTTCGTTAAGATTTGTATGAGTGTCTTCATCCAGTATTAATTTCAGTGCTGCATTGTAGAGTTTAATAGTTCGGAGGTTATGTTTTGTTGGTTGTAATTTTGGGAGCTGTCCTCGTTCCTCCATTGTAATATTTTGTATTTGACTTAGATGGTTCTTTATTTCTATCTTGGCTTCCTGTATATTGTTCTTATTTTCCGTCAAATAATTATCTTCGATGTGTTCAGAACTCGTTTTATTTTCCTCTTTTAACTGACTCAGATCACACCTTTCCAGCACTTTTAAACTTACAGCATTATCTTCGCAGTGATTTGCGTGTTTCACGGTTTCTACATTATGACCTGTGGCTTGTTTGATGTTATTACTTTTTATTTCTGATTCTGATTCCGGTTCCTTTTCATATTTTGTTGATTCGTCTCTTCTTGTTACAATTCTTTTAATTTCATTAATTTCAGCCTCTGTCAGTCAGTTATTACGAATAATGTACCTACGTACGTTGGCTAATTTATTTTCGTCAATATACTTTCTATTTGATTGACCAACTTTTTCACGCCAAATGTCATATGTTTGGCGAGTAATGTTTTTTGAGGTTTGAGTAACGCTTCATTAAATGCAGTCATAACGACTTTGTACTCCTCACGAGACCATTTTATTTTTTCTTTCTTTAAATATACGGTTGTAGATCTAGCTGGAGAATTTTCAGGGCCATCATTAGGATTATCCTGCTTGTGGGGACCTGAAGATTCATTCTTTGTGTAGGACTTTGTTCCTATGGCAGATTTTTCGACCTCAGGTAGGTTCCCTCCTGAAGGACGGGTTCCCTGTTTATCCACTGGAAGAGCCATACTGGACTTTTTATTTCTATTTGTATTTTTCATGTTTTTCCCACGAGTGACGCACGGGTCCAAAAGTCCACCCACAGTTGCCCGGCACGTTGGGTAACGGTCTTTTACAAACAGGGTTCCGAAGCCTGTAGGGGATCGTTTGTGACCTCATAACGCAGTAGCCATTCACTCCTCGGCACGATTAACGCCTTGAGTTGCGGGTTGTTGTTCGGAGTTTTCCTTCTCCTAAATGGGCTGCCAAGCAACATCTGACATAGACGCGATTGGAATTCAAGGAGAAAGACGCTGGTTAAAAAAAAAAAACCTTTGGCGTAGCAACGGCTCAACGAAACAAAACATCAATACTTGAGTATTTTGTTAAAAAAAAAAATTTTACGAAATATCGACAGCTAAAGGAAATATAATACGGATGATTTTATTAAGGTTTACTTAAAGAACAAACAGATAGATTAAAATAAAACAGAATTTCATAAAAAAAAAAAAAAAAAATATCGAAAATATCTAAAGAAAAAATCCTGTTTATATTAAAACAGAATTTTATATTGAGAAAAAGAAAAATTCAAAGAGAGAGACGCTGGTTGAAAAAAAAACAAACATACTTGGACGTAACGGCCGTTCAACGGAAAAAAAAATTAAAAAAAATGTAATAATTTGTTCGTCCACTTTATCATTTATTTTTTCAATAAAGTCGTTGGTCAAAAATAGGGTTATCAGAATAAGATAAATTAAATAAGTAAATTAAATCAATAAATAAATAAAAATAAATATATCAATATATACGTAGACTTTCTATAAAATAATACCGTAGAAATTGTTTTTCATCGGATTTAATTTATTTTCTTGTTTTGTTTTGTTTTTAAGAAAATTATAATAGTTAAAAAAAAAAATTTACGAAATATCGACAGCTAAAGGAAATATAATACGGATGATTTTATTTAGGTTCATTTAAAGAACAAACAGATAGATTAAAATAACAAAAAAATAAAAAAATAAAATTTCGATAATATCTAAAGAAAAAATCCTGTTTATATTAAAACAGAATTTCATATTGAGAAAAAGAAAAATTCAAAGTGAGAGACGCTGGTTGAAAAAAACAAACATACTTGGACGTAACGGCCGTTCAACGGAAAAAAAAAAGAAAAAAAAAGAAAAAACATCACTGCACTTAGAGAGTATTGTTAAAATATAAAGCAATTGTTGCTACCATCATCATCATTATTATTATTATTATTATTATTATTATTATTTCATTTTTCATCATAATTTTGTTTCTGCTGTGGTGGCACTACCTACCAAATCTGCGGGAAGACCTAAGGCAGGTCGTGATGTGTTGTTATGCCTCCATTTTATTTTTTTTTCTATTTCCCATAACATCCCTAGCGTTACATAAACAAAGTTCTCGTAACAAGAACATTTTTTGTATATCTTTTAGGCTGGGGATCCAGGGATTATTACAATATGTTGCTTTGTTCCGTTTTTTATCATTCCAAGTGCACCTACTAGCACTGGCACTATTCTTGTTTTCAATGACCACATTTTTTCCATTTCAATTTCCAGGTTTTTATATTTTGACAGTTTTTCGAATTCCTTGGTTGCTATGTTACAATCCGCTGAACAAGCCATATCAATTATTAGGCAAGTTTTTTCTTTCTGGTTTTTAAAATTATGTCCAGCCTATTTGCTTCAATTTTTCAGTCTGTGTAGATGGTGTAATCCCATAGAATGGTGACATCTTCTATTTCTGTAACCGGTGCTGGGTGATGTTCATACCAGTGTTTGTTTACGTATTTTCCATAGTGTATATTATCATTATTATTATTATTATTATTATTATGCTATCATTTTTCATCATATTTGGATTTCTGCTATGGTCGCACTACCTAACAAGTCTGCGGGAAGACCTATTATTATTATTATTATTATTATTATTATTATTATTATTATTAACTTAAACCAGCATTATGATTATTATTATTATTATTATTATTATTATTATTATTATTATTAACTTAAACTAGCATTATTATAATTTTAATAATAATAACTAAAACTAGAATTAAAATTATTAAGATTATGATTATTATCATCATCATCATCATCATCATCATCATTATTGTTCGGGCATTTTCATCTTTCTCTGTTATTTTCATGTTGTTAATTTAATTTTGTTTAAAAGTAATTTAACGGCAAACTGAACGAGAACATGCCTGAAAAGAAAGAGAAAGAAACATTTTTCAAAAATTTCAATCGAAAAAAAAAATATATATCAGGTAAAATAATGGAGCCGAAAGCTTAATCAAAAAAAGAAATCAAATTGTGAAAGGGATAAAGGAATGACTAAAAAATAAGGAGAAAATAAAAAAGAAAAATATATAACAAAGGTCGTATGGAGGAATAGAATTTGATGTTTAACTCAGGTAAGAAGGAGAAAATTAAACGGTAGACTGAACAAAAACGTAATAAAAATGTTTTTCATTTTTCATCTACCTTTTTGTCTTTTCTGAACGAAAACTTAATAAAAATGTTTTTCATTTTTCATCTACATTTTTGTCTTTTCTGAACGAAAACTTAATAAAAATGTTTTTCATTTTTCATCTACCTTTTTGTCGTTTCTGAACGAAAACTTAATAAAAATGTTTTCCATTTTTCATCTACCTTTTTGTTTTTTCTTTCAACAAACAACAAAATAAAAAATAAAATAAATTCTCCCCAAGCAAGGCTATAATACGATTAAGATGTAAGTGCGTACTGGGAGTGAAAGATAATGAGAAAAAACTTTAGAGGGGACTGGAAACGAAATCCTAAACAGGAAACAAGGTATACATTTCTCCTTCTGTGTGAAAAGGCCGAGAGAAGTGTGAATCGGATGATAGGCGTACGTATCTATTCCTATTCGAGAAAAAAACAATTAAAAAAAATTTCAGAATTTAAGCGGAGATTTAGAATTATAGAGCAGACTTTAGAAGGAATCGGAAATCCAATCCTTGACGGAAAGAAAGAGATAAACATCTAATCCTGTTAAAAAGGCAAGGCAAGACAGTGAACCGTAAGATAAAAGAACGTAAACTACCGGTTATAGTGATTAGGCCACCGCAGATTTTTTTTTAAGAAATGATATATTTCATAATATTTTTAGTATTTATTAACAAGTGAATAATTCTAAATGAAAATAGAATGCTTCTTTTGTTATTATTACTTTGAAAAATTTTACGAGGCAAGGAAGCAAAGATGAACACGTCCAAATCACACTAAATTTTCTTCATTTTTTCAGTGATAAAACTGCAATATAGGTAATTATTAAATATTTTATAAATTCATCTGATGCACATGTTATTGTGCAGTATTAACAAAAGAACCATTCTATTTTCATTTACAATTATTTACTTGGCAATAAAAACTAAAAAATAGTATGAAATGCACCATGTTTTCAAAACACTGTGGTAGCCTAATAATTATGGCCGGTACCTTTCCCAAGGGTATTTGCGCGTAAGTGAATGCAAGGTATTTAACTGCAATTCGAGTTCGAATTACAGTTGAATACCTTGCATTCACTTACACGCAAACACCCTTGGGAAAGGTATTAATCCGCTCCTTCCCTTCCGTCTAGTTATGGGTTAAATAACAAGACAGATTTTGTTTCTATAGCCTTGGTCGGCAACCAGTCTACCGCAGCTAGTAATGGCAACCTACTGCGGGTTACTCTTCTGCCCAGTCAGTCATGTCTCTTTCGAGACATGATCGCCCAAAGCGTGTATCACCTACGGCACTTACCTGACTGAGTGTATCTATTCCTTATATCATCATCATCATCTTTCTCATCATTAAAACATTATTTTTCCCTTGTTTCATCTAATTTTTACTTTCGTCGTTTATTTTAAAACCTTGCTCTCTTTTTCCCGATCTTATCTGTATTTATAAAAATATATCTAAATTGACTAATTCTCGTCAAGTGTGGCGCACTAAACGACATACATATAACGATAATGAAGGTTTATAATTCGGCTAGTTCTGTAAATACTGCTTCATGACGAGTTGACTTTTTCTTTCCGTGTCTTTTAAATTTTCTATTTTCAATATCTGCTTCTTCGTTAGTTTTTGCATCGCCACACTTTTTATTAAATATAACCAGGGAAATCACGAGAAAAGTTATTTAATTTGAGCAACATTGGATTCCCCAAAACAGCTACGAATTTTTTTTATAAGTACGATTTGTGAAATGAAAAAAAAGTTAATCTAGCTATTTAATTGGAAAGTATGTTTCAGCGTACCAAGAAATAGAATCAGCGAAGGCTATTGGAATTCCGACTGTAAATACCCACTTTCTAGTAATATCTATAGGCATAGCACCCCCCCAATCACTATCTCTCACTCTCTCTCTCACTCTCTCTCTCTCTCTTTCTCTCTCTGTTACATCGTCAGGCATATTTAAAAAAAACGCGACTCCTCACTATTGTTAAGAAATAAGAGACCGTGTGTGTGCATGTATGTGTTTCGAATATACTATATAAATACAACGACACTTGAATAATTTTTATTCAGCATAACATTTTTTTAATCAGCTATTTCGTTAGTTAATCTCTGTCACTCAGTGGTTTGCGGACCCAAGAATATCTAATCTAAGCTTATTTATAAATGGAACTGTGTCTGTTTGTGTATGTGTGTGTGTTTCTGTGTGTGTGTATGTATGTGTCCATTACCTATAGACTCCGAAACGGCTGAACCGATTTTCTTGAAAATTTACACAGTTGTAGTATAAGTGTATGCAAGTGTTCTTAGCTGGATTTTGTGTCGAGGTACCCCCAATAAATATCGAAAATAGATAATCGAAATAAATCGGGTTATAGAAGGAGTGATTCGATTTTAATCAAATTTGATACACTCATAGGCAAACACATAAGAAAAGATATTCAAAAGGTTTCAAGGTTGCAGTTATTACAATAGTGCAGAAATTCGATAATATATATATATATATATAAAGGAAAGATGTTTGCGTGTGTGTCTGTTTATCTGCCTGTATGTCTGTATTTTTTCAGCTCTTTTATTTTAGTTTTTGCTTTATTTTAGTTTTTGGCTCTTAGTAGGTATAATTGTAGTTCTTAGTCTCAGCCATGATACCATTTACTCAGATGACTTATTTAGCCTTCAAAATTTAGTTTACGACGAAAAAGTCTTATTTGATATCGATACCAGGAGATCAAAATTTGACTAACATCCATTCATTTTTCTTTCAGTTTCGTTTTAACTGGAAACAACTATTGCTTTTTAGTCTTTCGTGCCAACGTCCAAAGAATCTGAGCTCCAGGACCATAGATTAGTTTTAAAGATTTCATTACACCCGAGCAACGCCGGGCTATACTGCTAGTTTATTCTAAATGGGAAACTCCACACCCCGGTACGTCGATATCTGAAAGACTACCCAGCTCCTCTCTTCTGCGGTTTATTTTATATCTGTGGAATGTTGTTCTTTTTGTTTGTTTGCCTGTTTGCGTTTTTTCTTTGTTTTTTCACACGAGTTACGTGTTTTCTCACCGGGTCTATTTAGCCTGTACAGCGACGCAATTCGGAAAGAAGTAAAGGGCTTTTTAAAATTCGTCATTGGCGACCACAATATCAACAATATAAGATATGCAGATGACACAGTACTGTTAGTTGAAAGAAAAAAAGCAGGATATCCGAAAGAAGGTAGCAAGATTAAGCGAGATGAATTGACTGAGCGAAAACATCAAGAAAACTGAATGTATGGCATATCAGCAAAAATAAAACCTAAAATATCAATTACAGATCGGAGAAACTAAAATAATACTAAGAAATTTAAATACCAACAATATAAAAAAAATAAATTCACCCCATGTAAGGCTATATTACCACTAAAAAGTAAGGGCATACTGGGAGCGAGAAATAATGAGAAAAAAACCTTAGGAAGCATTATGACAGGGAATGAAAAGTGCGAGAATGAGCTCCGAAGACGCATTGGTATAGCCCAGACGAATTTCAAAAACTAACCAGAGTAGTGAGAGACAGAAAAATGCCATTATAAACAAAGAAAAGAGTGCTGGACTGCTTTGTGATGCTTCACCTTCTTTATGGAAGCAAATGTTGGACGATTTCTTCAAGCATGGGACTCTTGAGGCAGCAGAAATGTGGATCTACAGGAGGATGCTGAATATATCATGGACCAAGCACGAGAGCAACGACCAGGTGTTAGAGAGTATGCACAATGATAAAACTCATACTTAACATCAGAAAGAGACAGCTGAGGTTCTTGGGACGCGGAATGAGGAAAAATGATCTGGAGAATCTTATACTCACACAAGAGCGGGAAAGAGAGACAAGGTAATATAGCACGATGGCGGAGCAGGATTTTAGAGATATACATAGAGGAAATATATTAAGTGCGACAAGAGACAGGGGTAAGTGGAAATCCATGACCGCCTACGCCCTGAAGGAACATGGCCCAAGAAGAAGAAGAAGTTTTGTGGTCCTGAAACCGACAGATGGCAATGCCTGGTTATTAGCAAAGGGTTGAGTCCGGAAAACAAATCACAAATCAGAGATACCAAAAATCACTGGGAGTGAGAGATAATGAGAAAAAAACCTTAGGAAGCATTATGGCAGGGAATGAAAAGTGCGAGACTGAGATCCGAAGACGCATTGGTATAGCCCAGACGAATTTCAAAAACTAACCAGAGTAGTGAGAGACAGAAAAATGCCATTATAAACAAAGAAAAGAGTGCTGGACTGCTTTGTGATGTTTCACCTTCTTTATGGCAGCAAATGTTGGACGATTTCTTCAAACATGGGAGTCACGAGGCAGCAGAAATGTGGTTCTATAGGAGGATGGCACAAGAAGAAGAAGAGGTTTGTGATCATGAAACTGGCAGATGACAATGCCTGGTTATTAGCAAAGGGATGAGTCCGGAAAACAAATCACAAATCAGAAATACCAAAATCAACCGCGTCCAAACTTTGAATATTTGGGAAGGACGGAAAATGCGACACAAAAATCTGAAGACGGACTGGGATAACCGAATATGTATTCCAAAATCTAAGCAAAGTATTAAGAGATAGAAAAACTTCATTAGAAACGAAAA
>JBBBDQ010000815.1:1537500-1540000 GCA_037127315.1 Ascarosepion bandense | reverse complement strand
GGGAATGTACAGAGAAAATCTTATCTCCGATAAGTAAAGATATCTAAATTGTCTCCTCACAAACTTGAATGTCGGCAGCAACTTGCTCTGCTAAACTGACAAACTCATTGGAATTAAACTATATATATATATATATATATATATATATATATATATATATATATATATATATATATTGTAACTTTTTGTAACTTTGTATAATACTTATGCATTAGACCCTAATCTTTATTAGGTAAAAATTTCATTGCTAATTATGATTACTTTTTAAGTAATACACATATTTATGTCTTTGTTATTTCTGTCCCTTATATTATGGGCGCTACTATATATGTCTGTTGGTAGCTATCTATCTATCTATCTATCTATCTATCTATCTATCTACCATTTACTTTTCCTATCTATATATCTATTCATCTCAGTTTAATAATCTAACTACATGTCTACCTAATTGTATGCATATATATATATATGTATGTGTGTATGTTTCTATCTATCTATCTATCTATCTATAGATAGATAGATAGATAAATAGATAGATATAACTCTTCAAGAATGAATTGAGTTCTTTCGGTGACTGGTGTGTGTATACACAGCTTTTATATAATACGTTAAAATTTCCCTTCTCTGATGCAATGCGGCTATGGTTTAGGGTTTAGAGACTGTGACTCGATCGAGTTTCGATCCTGGTCAGAAGCAAGTGGATGTCTAGCCACACTGTGATACAGCGAAACAGGCTTGTTAGTGGTTGACGAATGCATATATATATATACATATATATTGATATCTGTTTTATTCGATTCTGTCGTGGAATGTTCACTATATACCCAGATTCACAAGTCTCTATCTTTTTGCTATTCAATCAAAATATTTGTCTTACCCGCGTGCCCATCAAAATGACCCCTACTTATCAAAATGTCTCTGACTTGTTTCACCAAATCTGACATCGTCCATTATCTTCTGTTGTTGGTAATTCATGACGTAGGCCAAAGAGAAAAGGCAGAAAGTAATATCACAGATGCCGTAATCGTCATCATCATTCCACTACCCCAAACAAACTACATTTTTCATCTATAATATATAAGTCCGTAAGTAACAGATGGTCTTATTCAATCAAAGCAGAATGAGAAGTACACGACACATACCAAAATGACTACATATCTCTTCCTCAAAATAGTCTTATTTCTCTGTTCCAGTTCTCAGTAGACACAAAGAGCAACAGCATTCTATCCACTTTTGAGAAAAGACGTTTGTACCCGCCAATTTGACGCTTCTTGGACGCTTTCTCAGACGACTGGGATTTGTTGCTTTCCTCTTCTCATGATTGGAGAACAATTTTTTACTGAGTGCTTGCCTCATACAATCAAACAGTTGAAATAAGCCTTTGTTCCTTCATGGATTTTCACATCCTGGGAAATCAATGTGCATTGGCTTTTGAGTATTCAAGAGAGTACATATAACCGTTATAACAACCATGACTTAGCTGCAGCCATTCACAGTGATTGAAAAAAATATGATGCAGTCAGTGGAGTCAATCTAACTATCTCTCTCTTTTCCTATCCATTCCTCTCTCTATATTTATATATTGATCGGTCTATCTTTCTATAAACACATGTAACAAATCTGTTGATTGGTATTTACATATTTGCTATTTTAGTGAGTCCATGTCAATAAAGTGCGCTTACTACCAATGTACATGGCAGTCTTCTAAGATCTATCTATAATAGAGTGTTCACAATTAATGACCTGCCTCCCGTTATATACATAGCACTTAATTTTGATAATGTTTAACGCTAAAATGGTTGGGTTTTTTTTTCAGTGGTTTTACTAATGAAATGTATTTTGGCAAGTAGGTTCATTTGCCAACTAGCCCTGACGTCTGAGAAAATCATAATGGTGTCCTCATGAAATTTCAAATTTGGCATGAACCTGCTCAGGTAAAGTAAGAAGCCCTTTGTGGTTATATATTTTTATATATATTAAAAAAGTAAAAAAACACGTCGATTACACCCCATTGTTTAATTATTTTCTTATATATATATATATATATATATATATATATATAGATACAGAGTAGCGCTTAATATTGTTTATATCACTAAACAAAAATGTTTGTTTCAGAACAATATTGCTCTTTTTCAGGTGATATGTTAAAGTAAATGAAAATTATTTTTTCAGAATATATATATATATATATATATATATATATATATATATATAGTCATAAGCAGATAGATCTGATTCACTGTATCACAGCTCATTAGTACGGTTAGACTTCAATTATTTTTAATCCAGAATTGAAACCCGAAAGAATTGGCGTCAGTCGGGGATACTACCTCTAGGCTATGGGCGTTCGGTAAAAGAAGGCAGAATTTTAGCGTGTATATTAACATTATACACGCCAAATAACCCGAGTGCTCTAATTGATTACTGAATGAGCGATGCGTACATGCCAGATTAGCTACTGTTTTTACAAAGTCTACCATTCTTCCAGATTGGCTCA
>JBBBDQ010000815.1:1515000-1532500 GCA_037127315.1 Ascarosepion bandense | reverse complement strand
GTAGATGGTGTAATCCCATAGAATGATGACATCTTCTATTTCTGTAACCGGTGCTGGGTGATGTTCATACCAGTGTTTGTTTACAGATTTTCCATAGTGCTTGAACATTGTCCAATTTAAATATTGCCCCACTCTATCGTGGCGATTTTTAAATTCATTTGGGGTAAGTACAGAACAGCCTGAGATTAGATGGTCTATTGTAAAATAAACCTGCATTTCGGATCCATATTATTATGTATAATATTTGCCTGAAAGTTTCTAGTGAAAAGTTTTTGGTCTTGCTCTGCAAGAATAAAGCTTGTGAGGTTGGTTAAGTGTTGCTCTCCTCTTGCCTCCAATTTCTCCGCCTAGCATCAAATATTCCAAGATTTCTTTCCTTGTTATACACCAGAGAAATATCAGTGCTTTTTTCCTGGTTTGTTTTGGACTTGTTGTCGTATGTTTCGTCCCGGATGTAAAACACGGAAAGAAGGAGGTACGTTCAAACAGTGTATTAGAATAACAGAACGTATATACAATAATAAGTGTTAGTAATCAGCAGATAGAAGTGTAAATCCAAACGGTATAGTTACGCTGCGTCTTGACTGTCTCTAGACTGCGTCCTGGCTGCGTCACAGCTGCCTTTCTGGAAGGCACGCAGGTTAGTCTTTATTGACGGATGAAGAGTTCATTTTTATAGATGGGACATCACATGAAGTAAAGTAGACTTTCTTTGTTTCGCTTTTTGTCATTGTTCATATGTTTCGATCATAGTATTCTGTGAATCTTTCTGTAGAACCACATTTCTGTTGCTTCACGTCTCTTCATCTATGTGAAGATTGTCCATCATTCACTGCCATATAGGAGGATTAATATAACAGTTCCATACTCATTGCTTTTCTTCTAATTAAATGTTTTTGTTTCTTTATACTTTGCTTAGTTTTGGAAGGCAGATTTTGGCATCTGAAGATACTATTAAGTTTTTGTATTACAATTTCTGCCTCTTTTGCCACCCATTTATTTAACCTTGCTAGGTAGGTCATGCATTACATTTCTCGGTCTTCTGTGTGTATTTCCCGAGAAATTTTAATTATCTTTTTCTGATGTTAAATATAAGTGTTTTTTGTGTTTTTTTTTCTAGAAGTTTCTCTAAAACTGTTGTTATTCTTATATTTGACTCATAGTATTCTCAGCATCCTTCTGTAGAACCACATTTCTGTTGCTTCAAGTCTCTATCAGAAGATTCTACAGCCTTCACTGCCATATAGGATGACTAATAAATAGTTCAGTACTTTTTCTAATGATTTTATTCTGTATCGTTGATACTTAGCTTAATGTTTTTAGAATGCACATTTGCTATCGCAATGTGCCTTTGGATATCAATGTGTCACTTTCCGTCATCTGTCAAAACATTTCGCAGGTATTAATATTGTTGTACTTGTTTTATTTTGGTATTTTCATTTGTAATTTGTAGGTTGTTCTGTCCGTTTTGCTAAGAACCATGGATTCTCTTGCCATTGACTTTTAGTCTTTCTTCTACCTTTGCTTCACTGCTTTCTGTAAAGGTCCTCGCTACTTTCATTCTGTATCTGTTGCCAACATTGCATATCTAATTTAGTTAAGATTGTGACCGCCAATAATGCATTCTGGTAGAACCTTTAATAATCTCAGGATCGCCTCACTGTATAAGTTACTGCGAAAACCTATCGAAATGTCCAGACACAGATACAAACTGATCATGGTTTAAGAAATTTGGCAAAACTTTACCCTGGCTGGGAGCTATCCGGGGGTTTATCAAGTAACTGAAATGAAGAACGAAATAGACAAAACAGACGGATTCCGCTGAGAGTTTTATGATTATGAGTTTGTTTGATTGATTTTTGTGTTTAACGGCATATTAAAACCTTATGGGTCATTTAATACCGAAATTGAATTATTTTATTGTATCTTTGCAATAATAAAATATGATATATTATTCTGTTTTCACAATTGAATACATGGTAGAGGATACTCATCTTTTGTGCTCATACTGTTTGAACATAACAACAAGAAGTGGTGATATGAATGTTTTGAGTTGTAGTTGAAGTTTTACTTTGAAAAACAGATATATTTCTTTAATAAATTTTATGATATTATATGGATTTATGTCATGAAAGAGTTGTTTTTTTATCTTGGTTGCTGGTTGATTGGTTGATTTTGTTTAGTGACATATCAACCTCTAGAGGTTATTTAATAAAGCTTTTTAAGAAAATGTTATTGCTTTTGCGGATGTGCGTTGTGGTGCAGTAGATATCGACTCGGAACGACAAATCGGGGAGCCGAGTTCGAATTCCTGTTGAAATCCTTGCATTTACTTACGCGAAAATACGCTTTGGAAAGGTATTAATCCTTCTCTTACCTACAGTTATGGGTTAAATAACAGAACAGATTGGATTCTATAGCCTTGGCCGGCAACAAGTCTACCATAGAAAGTAATGGCAACCTGCTGCGGGATAATCTTCTACCCAGTCATCATGTCTTTCGAGACATGATCGCCCAAGCGTGTATCACGTATGGCACTTAACTGACTGCCTATGCTTTATAGTAAATATATTTTAAACATAATGGCGTGATGTGGTACAGTGGATATCGGCTCGGAACAAGTAATCGCAGTGCAGCTATATATATATATATATAGAGAGAGAGAGAGAGAGAGAAATCTAGGTGATAAGGACTCAAGGTTTACGATATTGAGTTCCCTGGCGTATATTTTTATAAATTAAATGTTTTGAAAAAAATTAAATTAAAATATTGAATAGGTACTTTACGAAAAGTAAATTTACTCAAAACCACCTTAAGTTTGAACAAAAGTATAAAAAGAAGAGGTCAAAATATGGGGAAAGCAGAAAGGTAGTAGAATAGATACATCAAAGGTATAACGATTTAGTGAAAAGCAATAAAAATATAAAATAAAAGGAAAATAAAATTAACTTAAAAGTAGGTCGACAGTTTGACCGTAAGAGAAAAAAAAGAAAAAAAAATAGAAAAAAGAAAGAAAAAAGTAAGTATGTATCCCCTAGAAATTACCGGCCAGATTTCTAAGTTAATTTTTATTCTGATTAGTTAAAGGAAACACACAAATACATAAAAACATAACCGCGATACCAATATCCTATCAATTATTCTTTAGTTCAAATTACCACCATAATAGTTGTATTTATTGGTATTATCATTATACCACCATTACTAATCACTACTACCGCTTTACAATAAATATTTGATAACGCAACTGTCAGTATTATCAAGTATTACTATCACCGTATTAATCTGCAATCATCATTAACATAAATTACTTCTCTCTGCCGCAGTAAAATTTATACCACCACATAAAAACTAACAAGCGTCACAAATTAAAATTTCTACTATTTAAATATGCGAAACCACAAAAACAAGGTAATAACCGATTTTAAAATAAAAAAATATCAATACAGCCTTAAATAAAATAATAGCAATTTTTAACTATCATAGTTTTACACAGACCCCATTATACGTATATATGTACGTAAGAGAAATCGACAACTGTCCGCGCGTTGACATCGCTACACTATCCCAATACACCAACCGAATGCATATGTGCGCATCGGCAAACATATATATATATTTGCCGAACCCCATACGGTTCGCATATATATTTGTGTGAGCCCCGATGGGCGGACGCGCGTGTGTGTGTCTCTGCGCACGTTAGTGGGTGTACAAATGTGTATATATGTCTGCGTCTGTCACGACGACAAATTTTCCTCCTACTTCCTCAAAAATATACCAATATACGCAGCACTACATATAGCCAATTTAAAAATTAATCAGTTTCTCTGACGATCCCAAGAGCGTGAAACCCAGGGCCACAAACCCACACCTAGTTATATATATATATATATATATATATATATATATATTACAGTTAATGACACATGCGCCAACGTTAATATAGTCAATATAGTTAGTTTGTTCAAGTAATTGACCCAATGTTATGTGCGTTCAATACCAGGTTACAGCAGTGGTGAACAAAAAACTTAGAGAGTTAAGTTGAAGGGAGATAACTACATGGCTACTAGTAGTGCTATCGGAAATTAAATCAGATTGATAGATCCCAGTGATCGTAATAAAGGGTTCGGTTCGGAATTCCTAGCAGCTGACGAAGGCAGGATCGTATAACGGCGTATAACGACCGAAACGTCGTTAACATAGCAATAAAGATGAAAACAATAGTCCAAGCAATGTAACTAGTATATTCACGTTTGTATATAAAATGGATTTATGTATAACTTATTTTAGGATTCGTACTCTTTGAGCTGAGATGTGCGTCGTGGTGCAGTGGATATCGACTAAGAATGACAAATCGGAGAGCCGAGTTCAAATTCGTGTTGAATCCCTTGCATTCACTTATGCACAAATACCATTGGGAAATGTATTACTCAGTCTCCTTCTTCCAGTTATGGGTTAAATAATATACCAGATTGGGTTTTATAACCTTGGCTGGCAATCAGTCTACCGCAGAAATCAATGTCAACCTCCTGATGGATAATCTTTTGCCCAGTCAGTCATGTCTCGAAAGAGACATGATCGCCCAAAGCGTGTACTACGTATGGCACTTAACTAATTGACTCTTTGGGCTACTGAAATCCATGATAACATATATCGCAGACTATCGCTACACATGCCCTCTTTTGCACGCCATTAAATGACTTTTCTCGACAAACGATGACTCGTAAGCGGGAGTTCGATAAAGATTCTTTGGCAATCAATTAATTTCAGGGACTTTTTTGCGTGTGTTCGGGAGATGGGTCCTTAAAATAAAGGAGACGCCTAAATGAATGCATAAGAATCGATAAACGTGAAACAAACACGTGAAATTAAATTTCACCGTGGAAATAAGCTTACAATGGTCGGAAGCCACGTGCCATAAACCTTAAATCTACGCATTATACGCGTGTGGACAATAGTCGCCAGGTCTTTATAAATCACCTCAGTGCAATGAATAAATAAAATAAATTACAGTCAAATATCCTGATCAGGCAATTCGAAGCGGTAATGAAGAAAACCGTTAGTTATGGCGTCGGCAGAGTTAGAAAAAGAGCGGGAAAATGGCAGTTATTGTCGAGAAACGGCGACGTTACAGTCGTCGTGTGAAGCTAAGTTTCAAATTTTTTTTTGTTTTTTGAGAAACAAATCAGTTGCACATGTGTATGATACGGTCTCCTCTTGCGCTGTTTCTTTTTATCAGACAAACCGCACTGCAAAGTAATTGACTTATCTTAATGACTAGTTTAACGCACCAACAACCGGTCATTGAATAAAGCAAGAAAGAAAGAAAATTGCCGAGAAAAGAAATCACCTCAACTGCAAACGTTCATTATAAATTTCGTTTTTCTATCCGTTTTCGGTTTTATTACTGAGTTTTTTATTTCCCAATTTTCATTAATCTCCATTTATTTTATTCAATCTATTTTTTCCTTTTGTTTATTTTTATTTTCCTTTGTAATTTTTCTTTTTTAAATTAATTCTTTATTCTTCCTTTGGCTCTTCTTTTTTTATTCATTCATTCGTTTGTCTTTCTTTATTTTTGTTTTCCTTTCTTGTTTTCTAGTTATTTCTTTCTTTCTTTGACATAATTCGTTTTTTTTTAAATATCATCTTCTACTTCTTCATCTCTTCTTTCATTCCTTCTTTCTTTTTTCGTTTTCATTCTTTCTATTTATTTTTCTCTGATATATCTTTTTTCTATTTTTTTCCTGCGTTTTATTCTTTCATTCTTACTTTTCTCTTTGTTTTCCTTCCTTTCATTCTTTTTCCTTCCTTCCTTCCTTCCTTCCTTCCTTCCTTCCTTCCTTCCTTCCTTCAGACTTTCCTTCCTTCCTGTTATTTTTTTACGTTCGCTCTTTTCATTTATCACTTAATGTTTTGGAACTGAGGTTCCTTTTATTGTTTGTTTGTTTCTTTCTTTCTTTCTTTCTTTTTTCTTTATTTATTTATTTATTTCTGTTCATTTTTCTCTGACAAATTTAAATTTCTTAATTTTCTCTGTCTTCTTTCCTCATTTTATCTGTTTTTTTTCTGTTTATTTTTTCATTTTTTTAAAAATTTTGAATTTAAATTCCTGTTCGTTCTTATTTTTATATATATTGCAGTTTAAATTTATTTTTACGGTCCTGGGCATAACGGTAAACTGTATCCGGCAGCAAGACCTCTGATTGGGAGGTTGTGAGGAGCATGGGACTACCTTTTAATCGCTGTTGTTCTCAGGTTCATCCTGACAGGGAGTGGTACCACCTGTTAGGGTCCCAGATATGAGGAACTCATTACCCCACAAACTAGACTTTTATAGAAATACATACAAAAAAAGACTTTTATGGAAAAATATACATTTTTGAAGGAAAAATATTACCAACAATATATTTTTGAAAAAAATTATTACCATAACCCATTTTTGAAAGAAAAAACATATTCTCAGCAAAACATTTTTAATACAAAACTAGAAGATATTTTCAGTTTGCTAAAATAAAAAAAGAATAAACACAAGAAAAAATCTTTAAAATCTGGTTAAATCATCTTTCTCACTATAACCGAAAATTTAAAAAGATACCTTAAAAACCAACATTTTGGTATTAAATAATACACAGAGGTTGATTTGCCGTTAAACAAAAACTCAATCCCTTATTTTACTTCTTCCACGTTTTTCAGGTTTATTTTTTCTTATTTTCTTTCATGCTCCTCTTCTCCTTTATTTGAAACATTTTACTTATCATTCTTCTATTTCTTCGTATTAAATTATTTCTTTACTTTTCCCCCTTCCTTTTTTCTGTTGTGGCCTGTTTGGGCCAGGAAGTAAGACACCAAAACAAATGTATTAGAATAACAGAAAATATATACAAGTAAGAAAGTTCGTAATAAGGAAATAGAAGTGTACGTTCGAGCTGTATATTTACTCTGCGTCTCGACTGCCTCTAGACTGTCTCTAGACTGTCTCACGACTGCCTCTCGGAAGTCACGCAGATTAGTAATTATTTAAATGAGAAAGATTTCTTTCCCTGTAGATAGGGCACAATAACTCTTTCTTTTTTCTTTCTTTCTTTCTTTCTTTCTGTTAATTTTCTTAAATTTAACACTTCATATTTTAATTCCCTCCTTATTTGTCTTTTTTCTACTTTTTCTTTAAAAATTAACAGTTTAATAAAATATTTATCTAAATTATAAATACAATTATAAATTATTTATATAATAAATTATTTTAGACTAGCAGCTAGGCCCCACACTTTTAGAGTGAAACCAATAAAATGTAACTGTAACTTCTACTCTAGTATCTTCTTTTCTCGCACTTCCTGCTTGTGGAATTCCCTTCCGTATACTTGCTTCCCTGTCAGCTACAATCTCAAAGAATTTTAACTTAGGGTCAAATGCCGTCTCCTATCTCACTGACTCGTATTCTTTCCCTCAGGTTTTTCCCCGTCCACTCTACTCTCATGCAACTCTCTTCACATCAGTGTTCTCATCCTTCTGTTAGCCATTTTCTGATATCACCTATAAATTGTTCCTCTTTTCATCACTTTACTCTTATGTAAACCTATGCACACCAATAGCTGTACTGCTTTGTTTCGAATGAAATGATTATAAAATAAATTATATTCAGGTGGATTTTATCCATTTCTTAATTTTTTTATTTTGCTTTTGATATTT
This sequence comes from Ascarosepion bandense, assembly GCA_037127315.1. Classification (NCBI taxonomy): domain Eukaryota; kingdom Metazoa; phylum Mollusca; class Cephalopoda; order Sepiida; family Sepiidae; genus Ascarosepion; species Ascarosepion bandense. The sequence goes on along the minus strand of JBBBDQ010000815.1, from coordinate 1,524,811 downwards.
CTTCTTCTTCTTTCTCTTCTTCTTCTTCTATGTGCCCTGTCCCTTCAGGGCGTAAGCGATCATGGTTCTCCACGTTTTTCTATTCCTTGTGGTTCTTACTGTGTTTGCTCCCATTACACCACGCAACCCCCGTTCCGTCATCCACCTGATCAGGCCCTGCAAATATGTTATCCGCTGCCTTCCCCTGTCTCTTTTTCCTTCTATCTGGCCTGTCAGTATCAGGTTCTCCAAGCTCTCCTTCCTTATTGCATGTCTCAGGAACTTCAGTTGTCTCTTCCTGATACTCAGTAATAATTTCCTTTTTGTTGCCATTCTTGTCCATGTTGCTTGCATGCTCATTCGAAGATATCCGCAGCATCCATCCTAAATTCTGTTTTAATTTTTTCTTTCTTGTTTTCTTTATTTCTTTATCTCGTTCTTTACTTCTTTCTTTTTTTTATTTTGGACTTTTCAGAGTAAATGGTTTTTCATATGTCTAATTCCATTTTTTTTCTTTCGATATTTTGGTCTTTTTCCAATATGATGTTTTTCATTTCAACTATTTTTTCATCTGTAATCCTCATCTTCTCCACATTTCTGGTCTTTTCCTCTTTGTCCACCTCTTCCTCTTCCCCACTTCTTCTTCTTTTCTCTCCTTCTCTTCTTCTTTCTCCTCTTCGGCTTTTTTCTATGTTTTTTTTATTGGTTCGTATTCAACTTTTATTTTCCCCGAAGATCTTTCCCCTTTACTTTTTCGTCCTTTGCCTTACATTTCCATTCTTTTTATTTTATCTTCCATCGCCTTTTTCCAGGTGTTTTCTACACTTTATTTACCTGAGAATAGCCAATTTTACGCGTGGATAAAATTGCATTTTCCCTGCATACAAATTGCCCTTGAACAATAACAATGTTTGGTTTGTTTATTCGTTATCAAGCAGTAAAACATGGAACTTAAACATGCAATCAACAAATACGTATCTATATCTATCTATATCTATATATATGTATATATATCTATATATATGTATATATGTATCTCTCTATATATGAATATATATATATATATATATATATATATATATATATGCATATATTAATTTTCTAAACACCGCTTAGATGTGGCACAAGGCCGAAAGTATGGGGCACCTTGTGAGGGTCGATGTCAGTACTCAGTTGTAACAATTTCTAGCGAGACATACTTGCTAGCCGATACACCACGCCCAGGTACCCGAAGTGACACAAGGCCGAAAGGGACACCCAGTGAAGATCAAACTCACTGCTCAATTGTAATGATTCTAGCAAGACAAGAATTCTAACCATTACACTACCTCGAGGTGCCCTACGATATGTGTATATATAAATGTATGGCTCTATACTTGTATGATATATATATATATGTATGTATTTTATTAAATAAATGCGCCTTTGAATTTTGGTGACACACTTTTCGTCCTCTGTTAAATCTTCATATTGATGTCTTGTTTGTTGCATCTGCTTGATTTCTGAAAAAGAAATTATATACTCTGACACGCATAAGTATTGGATACATGTTATTTTCTGTTATAACTCTAGTTTATGTGTTCGCCATTTTGCCTGATATTTGGTAAGTAATATCTCGTAATGGTGTTTTAGTTGTATGTGGAAGGAAAATCAAAAACTCATAGTTGAATCCATTTTTTTTATCAAAGTTCAAAATTACCCTATGCAAAATTATTGGATACATCAATTTAATATTTTGTTGCGTAGTCTCTGTTTTGTTTCACTGCTTGCAGTCACTTTCTATAGTTGGCCACAAGTTTTCCGCACTGATCCACCATTACTTTACACCATTCTTCCTTGCATAATTCCTCTAATTGCTTGATATTTTGTAGATTTCGCTTATGAACTTTAACTTTCAAAGTATTCCACAAATTTTCAATTGGATTTAAGTCAGGAGACTGACTTGGCCAATTGAGAGTACTAATACCATTATTTTCAAAACCATTCCTTTGTAAGTTTTGCCGCATGTTTAGAATCATTGTCATGTTGAAATTCCGACCATGTCCTAAAGAAGTTTCAGATTTCTGAAGGTTCCTCTCTAGAATCTCCCTGTACATGCTACCATTCATTCTACAATGGATAACTTGTAATTCACCAGTGCCCTTGGATGAAAAGCATCCCCATATCATAATGGAACCACTCCCAAACTTAACTGTGGGGATGGTATTAGGCTTGTTGAAGGCAGTGTCATTTTTTTTGCGAAACACTTGTCGCTGTGTTCCTTCCGAATAATTAAACTTTCGTTTCATCTGATCAGATTACCTTTTCCCAAAATTGCATACCTTTCTTTTCAGAAGTTTCGACAAACTTTAATCGGTTTTTGACATGTTTGGTTTTCAGTAAAAACACTTTTCTTGGTGATGTTGAATGAAAGCCTGTACGATATAGAGTTCTGCTAATGGTATCCTTAATTACATTAATTCTAGCACTCTGAAGATCTGTTTTAATTTCAGAACGAGTTATGAAGAGGTTTTTTGCTCATTTCTGCTGATCCACCTGGAAGTCTTCTCATTTAATTTTCTCGGTCTTACATTTCTTGGAAGGTTTGCTATACCGTCGCATAAATTTTTAGTCTTGATGATGATATTTCCTACTGTACTTAGTGCTAGATTAATTTCTTTGCTAATTTTTGATAACTTTATCCTTTTTTGTGAAGTTCAATGAGTCTATCTAGCTTATCTCCGAATAATGCTTTCGCTTTTGCCATTTTTAATAATTGAATTGCAGAATGGATATCAAAGAGTCAGATAATTAGTAGCACTATCTTGTAATCAATTGTGTACTTCTCTGATTGGTCAGAGATAACATTCCAATACTATCGAAAATTTGAATATTTAAAGTCTTTTAAAATACAACGTTTCGATTAGAAATTTGAAAAAAAGTGTCGTGTATCCAGTACTTTTGCATAGGGTAATTTTGAACTTTGATAAAAAAAAATAGATTCAACAATGAGTTTTTAATTTTTCTTCCACATACAACTAAAACAACTTTATGAGATATGACTTACCAAATATCAGGCAAAATGGCAAACATAAACTAGAGTCATAACAGAAAATAGCATGTATCCAATACTTATGAGTGTCACTGTATTTCAATTTATGAATGATGCCAAAATCATTAGATGCATGAAAGGTCTGGCTTGGCAAATGCCGAACGGAATTTACTCATTTGGGAATGTTCTGCACTTCTTATTTGATCATCAAAGTACTCGTGCGGAAGCAGAGCCCTCTAAATTACCAGAGCCCTCTAAATTACCAGAACCCTCTAAAGTACTAAATAACTATTAGACAGTGATCTTCAAGCATGCCTCCTACCCCGAACGACACTTCAATTTTGTAATGAAACCAAAGCCTAGATGCATATATATGTTTACTGATACATTTGAACTGTCTACATTAAAAAGAAATTTAGAAAAGATGTTTGCAGGGGGACTCTGCTTGTGAGGTAGAATGTCAGTATTATGATAAAGTATTATGATTATTATTTCACATATAACTAAAACAACTTTACGAGATATTACTTACCAAATATAAGGCAAAATGGCAAACATAAACTAGAGTTATAACAGAAAATAACATGTATCCAATACTTGTGCGCGAAACTGTAATTCCTTTGATAGAAATGCATGTCGTTTTTGCATGCCATGTTCTTTTACTCCATAAACAACAATGGCTCTAGATATTTTCTTTGTTATCTATGAAGTTCTAAGCATTCTTAAGAAAGATTGTGACGTGGTTTCTTGATAAGTTTTCCATGGATGAAATTCGGTGTTTCTTACTGTTAAACTGACTACCCGCAAGGCTGGAAAAACCGATGTACACTAGCATTCAAGCCTAAATTTTGTGTAAGAAAAAAAATATATGGATTCTCAAAAGTATCATGTTTAAAAAGTTTCATATTACATATGTGTTTACTCCGCCTTCCCAATGTGATGTAAGTTTATTGTAAAGAACCTGGTCGCGCACGCTGAAGCCAAGGACAAACATAGGCCATCTCCATAGCCATTGGGTAAACTGGCCTTGGTGATGACCACCAATAGACTCTTCTAGTGCAATGTGCTGATACAGCGCATGGCATTTGTTCCTGGGACAAGGAACCACTCATCATTTTAATTTCCTCCGCTGTTTATCTCTCATCGGAAAGAGACACAACTGAAGGACCGAATACATAGACGTAGCTGTTATAAAAGACTAATATTATATGACAATTCTTTTTTTCAGTGGATCGGTGATTTAAAAAATATCACACTACAATATTTCTGGTGAAAACTGTCCGGTTATTTCTTGGAATAACGAAATATATATATATATATATATATATATATATATATATATATATATATTGATTGGTTAAATACTAAGTTTTTAGTAATAATTAAATTAGACGAGTGCACCATTGCAAATCGCTTGAAGACACCACTCATGGTAGAAAACTACGTCGCGTAATAATTCGTTTACAAATGGAATATATATATATATATTAGTCATTTAGCTCCAAGGAAGACAAGACTGCCACTGGTGCGCAGGAGGTTACAGTGAGAGATAAGAATGAGTATAATTTCTGTCGAAGAAAGAATAACAGATGAAGGGGATTCAAGGTGATGGAAAATGGGAATTGACTTTTCATTCACATTTTTAAAGATTGTAGCTGTCAGGGAATCAATAAACTGAGAAGTTCAACAAGCGGAAAGTGAAAAAAAAACTATTAGAGTAGAAGTGGAGTTACATTTAAATATTTAAACGGTAAAAAGTTGGAATTTAGATGCACGCTTAAATTCATGCGCTCGGGTCCCCAGAAAAAACCGCTTTTCCGAGCAGTTGCCATGAAAGTAATTTTAGAAAAAGCCGAAAGAAGCCACGTCACGTTGGTGAGAAAATGACTGTAGTCGAGATTCTAAGACAGCATCGATTACATTGCAAATCATTTTTCACTTTGTCGAAAATCTATAGGCAAACTGCATAAAACACCAGACCAGATATGGAAATGGTATTCAATGCACGGGTGAATGGTAGATTTATAAACGTACAAAATAGATTCTGACATGAAAAACATTTGACCTGATATAATGGCCCGACCTTTTTAACTGTAGACGCAGATTCGATGTAGTCGTTTCACTTCAGATTAGTTGGAAAAGTGAGACCAAAGAGGCGCAGTCTGTTACCCTGCAAGAGACTAGAGTCATCTATGCTGATGGTTGACAGAAAATTTTCTCTATGGTAGTTAAATGAGAGCAAATCTCTTTTGAAGGCATTAAAATTCACAAACCATTCGGATGTAATGAATAGGTAATGAATATGTATACATTTTGGTTCCGCCTTATTGGAATGTGATTGGTTGGTGTCGGCCATAAATATAGACTAAGGTGAGGACAACCAGAGATCTTCCGCTAGAAATCCAGAGATCTATTGGTCTTCCACAATAGATCTACCACTAGAGTCTACTGTCTACGCCTACGTCTCAGGATACTGCATACGACGAGTACCGTTCATAGCGTCTACGTACTAGATTGTCCTACCAGGTTACATTTGCCTTAACCACTTAACTACCTCGAATTATATATACATCACTTTCTGAGACATATCGCATTTCCTGTTCCAGTTAACCACTGATTGGCGATCCATTTTAAGAGCAGCAGCTAGGTTTCCTGTCAGCCTTAGCAGACTTCCTATTGAAACGGTGGTAAATAATGGTGTCATCTGCATACATGCCTACCTTGGAACTGATTACACCAGAATGATCAGTGATGAAAATCAGAAACAGCTTAAAGTCTTAAGGGGCTCCCGAATTTGTGTGAAGGTATCTTGAAGTTTATCCGTTCAAAACGACCTTCATTTCAGGATTTGATGGGAACAGTTGGATTAAATCAAATAATCATCAGAAACACCGTAGCCCTGTAACTTGCGCAAAAAGTCATCATGCCAAATCCTATCAAAAGCTTTCGAGATATCTAGATCAACAGCTCGAGTTTTGCATGTTTTTCTATAGAGCCTGGTATATTTATTCAATATTAACATTTAATTTAAAATCCACGGCACACCTTTGAAGTACCATTTAACAACAGTTAACAATGTGCGTTGTGGTGCAGTGGATATCGGAGAGCCGCGTTCGAATTCCAGTTGAATTCGTTGCAATCGTATACGCGCAAATATCCTTGCAAAATGTATTAATCTGTCTCTTCCCTTCAGTTATGGGTTAAATAATAGGACAGATTGGGTTCTATAGCCTTGGTTGGTAACCAGTCTACCGCAGAAAGCAATGGCAACCTACTACGGGATAATATTCTGGCCAGTCAGTCATGTTTCTTTCGATACATGATTGCCCAAGCGTGTATCACGTATGGCACTTAACTGATTGAACAATACTAGAGTCCCCCACTAATCCAACTGTGAAAAAAAAACAAAAAAAAACGATTCAACATTGACGGTGGGTGTTTTTAACATCAAACGTGGCAACCGACTATTTACAAACGTTTATTTTTTAGTTTTATCGCAGCGCGTAGGCGTTCAACGCTTTTGAACGTATATTTAATTATTTTTCGCACACAATAGTAGAAAAAAATCAAACGCTGCACCATTAACAACATCAATTCTACACCGACTATCTTTCGATTTCTAATTTCTTTTTCTAAAATTGTGAAAAAATATTTAAAAGTACTCGGAACATGACGCCCAATTTTGCCAAAACTATTCACGAGTTCATATATTACTTAATACGAACGGGTAATCTTATCTAAACTTATTTACAAATGGAACTTTGTCTGTGTGTGTGTGTGTGTCTCTGTGTGTATCCGTTACCTATATACTCCGAAACGGCTGAACCAATTTTCTTGAAAATTTATACAATTGTACTTTAAGCGTCTGCGAGTGTTCTTAGCTAAGTTTTGTGTCGAGGTACCCCCGATAAATATCGAAAATCGATAATCGAAAAAATTGGGTTATAGAAGGAGTTGTCCGATTTTAATCAAATTTGATACACTCATAAACAAAGACATAAGAGACGATATTCAGAAATTTCAAAGTTGCAGTTCTTACAATAGTGCAGAAAAATTGATATCGATACCAGGAAATCAAAATTTGATTTACATCCATTCATTTTTCTTTCAATCTACGGTTTCACTTTAACTGGAAACAACTATTGCTTTTTAGTCTCTCCTGCTAACGTCCAAAGTGTCTGAGCTCCAGGACCATGGATTAGTTTTAAAGCTTTCATTACACCCGAGCAACGCCGGGCTATACTGCTAGTTAAACATAAAACGCTCGTCGATTAAGATGTATGTGACCCTATGTTTTGGAGAATTACCACAAACTAACATGAACTCAACCGGACTACATAAATACCGAAAGTTATCTACTCACGGGGGTGCTAGTAAGGAGCAGCAGCTACGATACTCATTTGTGAGTACGCCGTACCAGTTCTAAGTACTATTATACTCTATTTTGTCTGTATACTATTCCTCTTTTTGAGTATAATATTGTTTCCAACCGTTACGGTATAACTGGACACCTGTTTGACCTCATCCAATCATTCCTCTCTAACGGCACATTGAAGGTAGTATTAAATGGGCAAGCCTCCCAAAACTACCATACGAACGCGGGCATCACTCAAAGTTCTATCATAGGTCCTACGCTCTTTCTGATCTACATTAATGATGTCCCCGATGCCATTAGATACTAAGTAGGCATGTACGCCGATGACACCACAATCTACTCTCGCCTCGATCAAAATTCCGGTGTGGGCGACAAAGCGAACCTCGTTGCCGAGCTTGAAAAGGACCTCAAATCCGTAGTGGCCTCGGGTAGGAAATGGCTCGTAATTTTCAGTGCTTCTAAAACGAAGCTGTTATCATCTAACCACCATAGACATTCGCATCTACCTCCCATTAGTATGGAATAGGCTTGCCTCCCAGAGAGTAAAACACTAAGCCTCCTTGGCCTTACACTCTCGGCGGACCTCAAATGGGATGACTATATAAAATCCATTGCCAAATCCGCCGCTATAAAAGTCGGCTCTCTGTGCAGGGCCCGGAATTTTTTCCCGCTCGAATCTATCCTGCACATATATAAATCTACCATCCGCTCATGTATTGAATACTGCTGCCACATCTGGTCGGGTGCCCCTGCTACTCTCCTTGGGCTTCTTGACAAAATACAAAGGAGAATCTGTAACGTGGTTGATACTGACTTGGCAAACCGGCTGCAACCACTCTCTCACCGGCATGATGTGGCTTCCCTGTGCCTCTTCTACAAATACTTTCATGGCTTCTGCTCCGGTGAACTTAGATCATTGGTGCCGCCTAGGTACGAATTTACACGAGATACTAGATTAGCCACTAGGTCCCACCCTTTTACATTTAAACAGATAAGATGTAACCGTAATTTCTACTCTAACAGCTTCTTTTGTCGCGCTTCCCGCCTGTGGAATTCCCTTCCACATGTCTGCTTTCCCGAGAGCTACAATCTCCAGGTGTTTAAATGTAGGGTCAATAGACACCGCCTATCACACTAACATGCACCTATTCTCCTAGCACACTCAACATCTACCCAACCCTCATTCATGGTATCCTTACCCGCTTATCACCCTCCTTCTGACATTTCCATATATCTAACCATCCTTTCTCACCATTTTCCCCTATGTAACCCTCTGCGCAATAGTAGCAGTGGAATGCCTTGCTCAGGGTGAAACGCTTATAAAAAAAATAAAAATACCGTGTCCGAGTATTTCTTGTGATCTCTTTCCCAGGGCCATATCACCTTACAAATTCAGCTCTTAGAGCCGATCATCCAGAATATACTCTACAGCTAGGAAAGCTAAACCCTCACGGGACAAATGCAGGGCAAGAGAGATGAGCGTAGAGAGTCACTTACTTGAAGAGGTTTCGTGAATGGCTGACGGAACGGAGGGATGGAGCCTTAGTCAAAAGAGAAATGCTCACATGTAATAGGAATTCGTGTAGAGCCATGATCACTAACGTTCTGAAGGTAAAAGGAACATAGAAGAAGAAGAAGAAGAAGAAGAAGAAGAAGACGAAGAAAAAGAAAACTTATCTATCTCATACCAGTTTTTTCCCATCTATCTATCTATCTATCTATCTATCTATCTATCTATCTATCTATCTATCTATCTATCTATTTGTACAGCCAGCTTGCTAATATGCACATCTATCTATCTATTATTGTATATTCATATCCATCAATATCTATAGCCATAGCTATACACACAAGCACACAGACACACTAACACACAGACACACAAATACTATATATATATATATATATATATATATATATATAGCATCTATCTATCTAGATAGATAGATAGATAGAATGTACCTAATATATATATATATATATATATATATATATATATATATATACAATTACAGTATTTTCCTATGGAAATAACGAGCCTTTTCTGTAAAGAGAGAAATAATTTTTTAGTTTTCCAAAAAGTCGCCAAGCAGCACTCATCAAATGTTAACCTTAGATTTCTTCTTTCGAAATTAACTGGCGAGCAAACCCAATTTATTCTGCAATTAACATAGAGCTGAGGGGATCAAATAGATTTATGTCTTTCTGAAGAGGTAGATATGAAGGAAACTAACTTGACAGGAATTCGAACGCAGATCTCCGCTTTCTCGTTTCGAGATGCTAAAAATAGCACAAGCTACATGCAGATAGATAAGAAAAGAATACAATTATATATATATATATATATATATATATATATATATATATATATAAGAAAAATTAAGGCAGGCACGTTATTTCATGTTAAATCCGAAGTATGGGTTCTA
>JBBBDQ010000815.1:1435000-1512500 GCA_037127315.1 Ascarosepion bandense | reverse complement strand
TCTAAATCTATCCTGCACATTTACAAATCTACCATCCGCCCGTGCATTGAATACTGCTGCCATATCTGGTCGGGTGCCCCTGCTGTTCTCCTCGGGCTTCTCGATAAGGTTCAGAGGAGGGTCTGTAATGTGATAGATACCGACTTGGCAGACCGCCTGCAGTCTCTCTCCCACCGGCGAGACGTGGCTTCGCTGTGTCTCTTCTATAAATACTTTCACGGCTTCTGCTCCGATGAACTTAGATCACTGGTGCCTCCTAAATACGAATTTGCACGAGATACTAGATTAGCAACTAGATCCCACCCTTTTACAGTGAAACCGATAAAATGCAGCCGTAACTTCTACTCCAACAGTTTCTTTCCTCGCACTTCCCGACTGTGGAATTCTCTTCCAAACGATTGCTTCCCCGACGGCTACAATCTCCAGGAGTTTAAATGTAAGGTCAATAGACACCTCCTAACACACTAACCTGCTCCCATTCTATCAAGCACTCTTCCCATCTGCCCGACACTCATCCTCGCTATCCTTACTCATCTATCACCTTTCTCCTGACATTCCCTATGTCTATCCACTCCTTCTCTTTACCTTCCCCTATGTAGCCCCATGCGCAATAGTGGCAGTGGAATGCCTTGCTTGGGGTGAGATGATTAAAAAAAAAAAAAAATTGTCCTCGTCTTTGTTGCATTTTTACAACGTTTCAGCCTTCTTCAGGTGCTACGAATTTCGAACCGAACACTTTATTACATTCACTGGAGTATATCATTCTCATCCCTTGGCTAGAATGCCTCGAACAGCAGTGGTGAACAGATAACTTACAGGGTTAGAGATAACTCATGATTACTAAAAGCGGCACTACTACGCATGGAATGAAGTTCATACACCCCAGTGATTTTAATAAAGGGTTCACTTCGAAATTACTACCACAGCGTTTCATCTCCCCGGTGCCTGTCGATCAGATTAAACAACCGGGAATTTGATCTGTGCGAATAGCTTGTCCTTATTCCTATATCTATATCTAGGATTATTTCGTCTCCGTTATTTGTTCCACAGAGTATGAGTATTTACCTACTATCCCGTCAAGGATGTGCGTTGTGGTGCAGTGGATATCGACTTCCGAACGACAAATCGGGGTTCCGAGTTCGAATTCCAGTTGATTCCTTTGCATTCATTTATGCACAAATACCCTTGAGAAAGGTATTAATCCGTCTCTTCTCTCCAGTTATGGATTAAATAATAGGGTAAATTTGGTTCTATAGCCAATACCTGACTGATAACCTGCCCAGTCAGTCATGTCTCTTTCGAGACATGATCGCCCAAAGCGTGTATCACGTATAGCACTTAACTGACTGATTGACCCACTCAAGGGATTTTAGTCACAAATTTTATATTCCCAATTCACTAAACAAGGCTTTAATCTTCTTATGAGGCATTTCTAAAGTCACAAGTTGGAGTCCTTATCCTAATGGCCTCATCAAATTCCCCTTACAAACTTGCTGTTAAACATGACACCTTCCCCGGTTGTTATACTATCTTAGCTGTTGCATCAATTTTGCAGGCTTTCTTGCAGAATGTTATTTCATTGTATGATGTTTGTTTCTTAATTAAAGACTTTCATATGGAACTTATATGTATAATTGGCCTATTCAGCCTATTGTTTCTGCCGACTGTTTATCTATTTTTATACCAACCTTTTTCTTGTGCGTTATAATCTACAGGGTTTTTTTTTTAAACTAGACAGGAAGACTAGTAGACAATACATATCTTCGCTGATCACTGATGAATTGGTAGGTGGTTTGAATTCAGTTTTTCTTCTCCTTGCCTGGTTGTCTAAGCAAGATTACTGTTCTAAAACTGCATTAATATTTTATATTGTAAGGGAAAAGATAAATACAAAGATCGATTTTTGTGATTTAAAATCTATTTTATATTTACCCTATTTATATTGTTCGCACTGTTATCTGCATTTTTATTGCCATATATACAGCGTTTTGACAATAGTACTCTTTGACCTTCTTCAAATTATAAGTTAAAATTTCAAACCACCGAAAACCTTTATGATATATCCCAAAAATGAATACAGTATAAGTAGATCAGTTGAAGAATGGTACTCAACACCATGAATACGAAATACAGATTTATTTTACTCAGGCACAATTAACAATAATACACATATAGGCAAGCCACGGGTTGGAGCGGAATAGACTATCGAAAGGTGAATGCCTTCGCCTAAGACCTTTTTCTCCTTCGTACCGCTTGTTACTGTCTTTTATAACTTAGAGCATTCTATTCCACTATAACAATTTATTTCGCTGACATATGAAATTTTCTTACATTAAACGTAACAAAGAAAATGACATAATTTATTCACACTTTAAATTATATTTAATACAAATTATTATTTTAATTTGCAAATAAAGGTATAGTTATTTTTATATTCATTATATGTTTCGATCATTTAAAAAGGAAATTAATACTGTCGCGATTTTTAACTGGCTGTGCAAATTATTATTTTGAAATGTGTAAAACGTGACTTGATTTTGTACATGAAATATTCGGTCAAATAAACAAACTTTCTGTTTAATAATGGGATCACTGAAATTATATCAAAACAACGGAATGTCTTCAATGTAATGAGACCGTGTTAATCATATATCATTATGAAGCATTTTATTCTATTTCTACATTTGAAGATTTTAATGTTCATCACTTTGTAACATAATTTTAATCAAAAGAGGCAAGATTGAATTGTGCTATTAATGGTTCTTTAAAATGTTGGTTGGTTGTTTTGTTTTTATGGCACATCAACCTCGGTGGGTCATTTATTGCCAACTAAATCTGATATATTTATTGCTGGTAATACCTTCTTTCATTCAACAATTTATTGTTTTTATATATGTTTTCTGTCTAGTAGTACTTATTTCTTTTCGAGTAACAAGATTCATTGTGATGTTTTTTAAGGGCAGGGTCTCCACGTTCTACCCTGTTATTTAACCCATAACTGGTGGGAAAGGACGAATTAATACCTTTCCCAAAGGTACCAGTGCTTAAGTGAATGCAGGGTATTCAACTGGAATTCGAACTCGGCTCACCGATTTCTCTTTCCGAGCCGATATCTACTGCACCACAACGCACATCGGTCACTAAACGCTTACAGCACCTGGTATTCCCAGGCAGTCACCCATCTAAGTACTGACCAGGCTCAACGTTGCTTAACGTCTGTGATCGAGCGAGAACCGGTGTATTCAACGTGATATGGCCGTAAGCCTTTTTTAAATGTGAAATGATATGTAATAAAAGAAATGATATTTATACGATAATCAGCCTAAAATATATACACACACAAACACAGAGCAATGGGAGTCTAACCGTACTGATGAACTGTGATACGGCGAAACAGATCTGACTGCGGATGACAATAAACAATATATATATATATATATATATATATATATATATATAGAGAGAGAGAGAGAGAGAGAGAGAGAGAGAGAGAAAGAGAGTGAGAGTAGTATTTGGTGACAAAATTGTTGTTTTTTCAGTAGTTTTGCTACTTAAATGTCTTTTGACAAGTAGTTTCTTATTTAATATTAAATTGCTCGACATACGGGTGAAGACTGAGGGTTGATTATTACACATAGGTACAAGCATATATATATTTTTTTTTCTAAACATATTCTATTAAATATAAGAGACAATGAATGTCTATTATGTTTAATCATGAGCCGTTCTAAACGTCGTATTTTTGCTTTAATTTCAGTTGAAAATAAAGACAAAAATTCTCCAACATTTGGATAAGCAAACACTAGTCAATAATGGATTTCCTAACTCTGTTATTGATCAACAAATTAAAATGTATCTCAACAAACTTAACAATAGCTCTAACAATAATGATAATATTAATAATAATGGTTTACATAAAATAAACATAACACTCTTAACTTATACTATTGCAACCAAATACATAATAATTATAAACAAGATGAAAAACTCTCAAAAACATAATACATAGAAACGTTAAACCAGTCGAAAGTAATAATCAAATTAAACACATTATATATTATAAAAAGTTTAAACCAATTGACATCATAGTCTATAATAACCCAACAAGCACTAAACTAAATTCTTTACAAAAAACCAATGTAGTGTACCAATTTACATGCCCATTCAGAGATTGCATCTCTGATACTAATCAAAAACCTAGTACATATATTGCTTTTACTACAACCACGCTCTCCCGTAGACTTACATGTCATCTTTCTGATCAGAGTACTATTAAACAACATTTCTCTGAAAAACATAAACATGTAGGTAATATCAGACAGATTTTGGTCAACAATACGGTGATCCTTACTCATACACACAGTAAGAGGAACCTGCAGATATTGGAGGCCATGTACATTAAATCAAAACAACCAACACTCAATAAAATCAACTTTAAAACAGGAAATAACATATTACATTGCATTTGACTACATGGTTTTGTTGTCATTTCGCGCTATCCCGCGGTGTGACGTCATAAAACCGCATCGCAAACTTAAGAACTGCGTTTATTATTTTTGGTAACTATTGCCGTTGCCTAGCGGAGTTTTATGTCAACACAAAATAAAATCGTCGGTGATGGTGGATTTTATAATATTTCAGTTTAAACTACCTCTCTGAAGATGGCTCATGTGAGCCGAAAGCTTAGAAGAAAACCAATAAATAGTTATCCAAATGTTGGAGAATTTTTGTCTTTATTTTCGACTGAAATTAAAGCCAAAATACGACGTTTAGAACGGCTCATGATTAAACTTAATAGACATTCATTGTCTCTTATATTTAATAGAATATGCTTAGAAAATTACTTGCTGCCTCGATATACTAAATATATATATATATATATATATATATATATATATATATATATAAGATAATGAACGGAAACAACAAAAACATAAATATGTGTATTACTTAAAAAAGTAATGCATGATAAACAATGAGGTTTTTACCGAATAATGATTAGGGTGTTATGCATAAATATTATGCAAATATTTACATAATAGTTATTTTTTAGATAAAGATTGAATGAAACAAAGGAAATAAGCTACTACACAAAAGTTAAGGAACGATCTTCTTAACACTTGATTGTGAACAAAATATCAACAAAATTTAATCTTTGGTAAACGTCCCTTATATTCAATGATTTCTCCGCATCGTCGACTACATGATCTAATTAATTTATTGCAAAAATCAGCAGTAATCCCCTCCTATTCGTCTTTCAATAACTCCCATAGGCTATCCTGGTTTTCTGGGTTTCTTTACTGAGTTCTTTCTCTTTTTATCTTCCAAACATTTTCTATTAGATTCAGGTCGGTGTTCTGAGCTGGCCATTTCATTAGGGCGTTTCTTTCTTCTTCAAATAAAGCCATGGCCTTCTGAGCCTTGTGGCAAGATGCATTGTCCTGCATGAAAATAGGAGATTCATAAAGATTATGGTGAAATCTTGGTACCACATGCTGCTGAAGAAGCCTTTTGTAAATCTCAGTATTTATATTGCTATGTACACAGATGATAGGGCCAACTCCTGCAGATGAAATCATTCCCACACCATCACACTGACGCCACCAAACTTAACGGTTTTCTTGACACATTGAGAAGACAGTCTTTTAAATGTTCTACGGCGTACGTAAGTTATGCCCTCAAAACCAAATATAGTAAACTTAGACTCGTCATTGAAATGAACTGTACCCCATTGTGCGTCAGTCCAAACAACATGTTCTCTCGCATACACAAGGCGTGCCCTTTGGTTTCGCTTTGAAATGAGATGCTTCAAAGCTGAAATACGGGCATGCAATCCTGTATTTTTTAACCTGCGAGCAACCGTTTTTCTTGAGATCTTATCATCTGTGTTTTCATTAAATTTACGGGCAGTTGATGTAGCCGTTTCAAAACGGTTGTTTTTTTGTAGATATTCTAAGAATTCTTCGATCTTCTCTTTGCGATGATTTGGAGGTCTGCCAGTTTTTGGTTTTGCATCTAACTTTTTTTCGGTTTTATACCTGCTAATTACACAATGAACGAGACTTTCAGACCTATGAACAATATCAGTATTATCTATTTTCTTCTTTACTCTTTTGGTAAAACATCAACCCCTGGCTGTGATGTAATCAGTCTTTCAGTTCCAAAAATTTCTGAAAATCATGGAAAAAAGACAAAAAAAAAACAAAAACAAAAAAAAAAACAGAATTTTCTTAAAAATGTTTCTGAACAACATTGAATGACAGGAAATGTGCTGCAAAAATTAACTTCATAAGCGGAACAAGAAATTTGAATATTCAATTAAGGATATTTAAAAATGGACTCGAAATAACTGCCACTACATGACCATTATATAGGAGTCAGTGTGCCATAAAACCACATTCAGACTCAGAACCTTGGATATGGGATTAAAGACTATGAGAATCTACTTGAAAATCCTTGTTTGGCACTACATGACCATTATATAGGAGTCAATGTGCCATAAAACCACATTCTTGAGAACGATAATAAGATTTTTTTCTTCAAAAGAGAACGTTTCGCGTGTAGAATTGGCCATATTGCTTAAAAATAATGTCCTAATAATAAATGAACTTTTACTTATTGGTGAAAAGCTCCATCGAGTTTTTTTAACAATGTAAATTAAAAGTTTATGCAAATTATTAACATCGTTCCTTAAATGTTGGCCAGTAGCTTATTTCCTTGGTTCCATTTAATCTTTATTGAAAAAAAAACATTATGTAAATTTTTGTAACTTTGTATAATATTTAATTATTACAACGTAATCTTTATTTGGTAAAAATTTCATTGCTAATCATGCATTACTTTTTCAGTAACACACATATTTATGTCTTTGTTGTTTCCGTTCCTTATATTATAGCCGCAAGTATATATATATAGAGTCATCCACAGGCAGATCTGTTTCGCTGTATCACAGCTCATCAGTACGGTTAGACAGCTGATTGCTTTTTACTCATGATTGAAACCCGACCGAATTAGCGTCAGTCGGCGATTCTACCTCTGAGCTACGGTCGCTCGGTAGAAGGAGGCAGGTTTTTTAGCGTGTATATTATCATTATACATGCCTAATAGCTAGCTGAGTGTGATCTAACTCATTGCTGAATGAACGATGCGTAGATATCAGAGTAGCTACTGTTTTTCAAATCTACCATTTTTCCAGAGTGCTCAATCAGGGTGTGAGAGCGTTAATAGTCATCGCAGCAGATCTGTTTCGCTGTATAACAGCTTTGACATTTTGACATATATATATATATATATATATATATATATATATATATATGTCAAAGGACCCAAAACACACTACATACTTGCTACCTAGGATTCGACAATGCCTGTCTTTTTTACATTGCCTGAAGAGACCGGTGTGATCAAAACCAAGAAAATAATATGTGTTTGGTTCTTTGACGTATTGCTAGCTCTGCAGTTCACATGTTTTGATGGTGCATTGAGCCTGTTTTTTAACTACCATCTACTGGTCTATAAAGCATCTATTTTACTGGTGCATATATACATATATATATATATATATATATATATATATATAGACACTATTTTATTGGTGTATATATATATATATATATATACTATTTTATTGGTGTGTATATATATATATATATATATACTTTAGTATATATATAGTATCTTTACATCTTTACATATAAAAATAATCATGTTAAGTAAACAGCGATTACATCCAATTTAAATTGCACATAAAAATCACATATAACGTAAAATCATTTTTGTTTATGTCCTTGTTAGATTTTAGTCATCAGTAGCTTTTGGCATTCAACACACTACATTTTGTTTTCAGTTGATTGGTCACATTAACGTGGTAAGCATTCTTTTATACACGCACACGCACGCACACACGTACAAACACACCCCCAATATACATATGTACACCCTCGTGCAAATTAATTGAACTAAAACAAATATTTTCTTCCTAGCATCTTTCATACTTTCCCTTATACGTGTTCGTTATTTCTTATTTTTCTCTTCTGACCGCATTTTTCTTTACGAGTCGGACTGTTTTTTTTTCACCTCGATGAAACGACTAACATTTGAATGTTTGAAACCAACACTATCCACGATGTCTCTGCAAGGTTTGTCAGTGTGTTCATGCAGCGTTAATATTTCCATAGGATTTTTTGAAGTAACGTCCATAGCAACCAGAGACAACCAGTTGGGAAAATAGTGTCGCGGTGTCATAAAAATCTGATATAATTCCGGATGACGTAATATTTTTCAAGACTAAACAAATTTCATCATACACTCTCAAAATAGATTCATATTATTGCAGACCCTGCAAATGGCTTAATGTTAAGAATAAAATAGCAAGTAAATACACTCTGTCACTCTAATGGGTCTAAGAATCACCGTGTGATGAAGAAAGGAAACGAAAGCAGTTTAATTAATTTGCACAAGTTTGTTTTGCAAGTGTCTTCTGTTCTGGGATGAGACTTAGTGAAAATGTCCAAAAGTTTTTTCTTAGTTCAGAGTGAATACAAGGAAAACATGATGTAAGAAAATTCACGTTTTCTCAAAGACGTTTAATGCCCGAAAAAACACGCATATATATACAAAGTCGGATGGGTAAATTGTTGCCATTTTATATTTTTAGTGATCGCGTTGTTTGTTTTTACTGCTGTTGACTGCAATGTATATTTGGGTGCCTTCTCTGAGAAAAACAGCCCCATGACGCAACTCAGTACTCCTAAAATTAAAGAACAGCATTCTGTACTGCTTGGTATTTGCGCCGGAAGCTTCAGTATAAAAACATTCTTTGGGTGTCAATCACATATTAGTGCAGAAAGTTCGGAATGATTTAAATGAGTCTAAAGGTGTTTATTTGAAGGACCTAATCAGGTGAATGACGGAACGAGGTTTCCATGGTGTAACAGAAGAAGGCGTGCTCAGAGCCACCAGGGATAGGGAAACGTGGAAAGCCGTGATCGCCTACGTCCTGAAGGAACAGGACACATAGAAGAAGAATGGTATTTATGAAGTTATGGCTAGCCAAGAAAATGAAACTTTGATCGTTCTAATAAGAAATGAATTTCCGAATTTGTTGGTGAGATCAAGGCCATAATTGAAAACCATCCCCCCATATCAGTTAAGTCGATAGGCTGGGAGATAGTGCTGCCATGAGTCAAGAGAATGCCTGCTGGAACACCCTAGTTCTGGCAGTAGACTTTTCAACATGCCACTCTAGTAACAGAATCCAGTCATTGCAGTTAGACAATTTCTCCGATCACATCACCTCTTACATCTGGCCCATTAACTCTCCAGACTGCATACCACTTGATTATTATCTGTGGGGCGCAGTTGAGGTAGAGGCCAATCCCCTCGTAGCACGTAAGATGAACAGAAGGCAAGGATAATGGCATCATTCACCAACTTAATCAAGGAGACCACCCACAAGAGTTGCAGGCGATTCTATAGCCGTATGGAGGCCAGTTTTGAAGCCAATATTAATTTTCTGAATAAGTTTGCTCTTTACTCTTTCAAGATATATTTGTGTAATTTTAATAAATATATCAATTAAAAAGAAATGTCAGTGTTATTTTTAATTTTGCGTAACTTAGACAACAATTTATTTATCGTACAGTGTGTGCATATTATATATATATATATATATATATATATATATACGAAAGAATATTAAAACGTTTTGAGTTTGAAAATGTGCTTTTTTTACAGTATTTGTTTATTTCTACTATTATATTTTATATTTCAGACCGCCCTCGGTCCTTCATTTTTTTTTTGGTTTCTGATTAAGGACCGAGGGC
Source organism: Ascarosepion bandense (assembly GCA_037127315.1). Lineage (NCBI taxonomy): Eukaryota > Metazoa > Mollusca > Cephalopoda > Sepiida > Sepiidae > Ascarosepion > Ascarosepion bandense. Next base: position 1,502,676 of record JBBBDQ010000815.1, on the reverse strand, counting down.
GGTCTGAAATATAAAATATAATAGTAGAAATAAACAAATACTGTCAAAAAACACATTTTCAAACTCAAAACGTTTTAATATATTTTCCTATACATATTAAGACAGTATACGTGGATCATCACTATGCTATATATATATATATATATATATATATATATGAGAAAAATTCAGGTAGACACGTTATTACATGGTAAATCGGAAGTTTAGGCTTATTTCAGGCGAATCATGATCAACTTCCGTCTTTATTGTACCAAGGATTTTACACAAATTTTTACGTGTAAAATTCCTTGGTACAATAAAGACGGAAGCTGATGATGATTCGCCTGAAATAAGCCTATATTTCCGATTTATCATGAAATAACGTGTTTGCCTTAGTTTTTCTTATATTTGCTCTATATGTATTTATATACATATATATGTAGAGCACTCTTAGAGAGTTATCTTACCACTGTATGTACAGGATACACTTTTGGATTCTTCTATACCCGCACCCCATGCTGATATATATATATATATATATATATATATATAGAGAGAGAGAGAGAGAGAGAGAGAGAGTGAGTGAGAGAGAGAGAGAGTGAGTGAGAGAGAGAGAGAGGGAAGTGAGAAAGAGGGAGGGAGAGAGAGAAATAATACAACTGAAACAGTACTTGAATATTACGCAAAGTTTTACTGATTTCTATGGTTAGTTGACTCAAGAGATTTGAGTCGAAACGGTCATCAGAGCCAGATTTTAATAAAGTTTTCGTTCGTTTAAAAGTACTATAAATACGATGATCGAGTTAGTTACCCAGATAATTACTTAAACGTTTCATGATTTATTGAATATATATAATTTTAAATAAGGCTATCTTTATGAAGTCGTCTAGATTATTAGGGATGATGCCCTTGAATATATAAATAGTACCAACACAAAAATCAATACTGCATGACCACTAACTGGCTCATGCTTTAAGACATGATCATTATCTTTCCGATCAAAACACACACATATGCATATACATATATTTGAGGCACCCAGTGAGGATCAAACACATTATTCAGTAATGACAATCAGCAGATCTTCCTCGCTAACTAGTGTTCTACACCCAACCAATAAAATGCAAATATTTATTTAATTCAATGCAGTTGTAATATTAAAACCGTGCTGGCTGATTTTGAATGTAGATTGAAATTATTATCGTGTATCAATAGATTGTTTGTAGTTTGGTGATACCATTGATGTTGAGAATGATTCCTGGAAATACAAAGACGAACAATAAACCAAGAATATTTAACGTATGGTATCAAACTTCTTATCAGTTAAAATAAAAATTCTTTCTAATTCTATTGACGAAGAAGCGACATTTTCCGAACCAGGACCCCAAATCTTACCAGTTAACAGTGGTAAGCTGCTTGCAAAAATCCTGTCCTGCTCTCTCGACGGCAATACATTCAACTGAATTATAAGTTAACTAAATGTATAAATTATTGTCGTGGACCTGGTTAAAGGTCCAGTAAGAATAACGCAAAAATAACCAAACAGGAAAATACGAACATATATTAAATATGGAAAAAATACAATACTTGGAACTTGGTTAGAACTGGGACTCGTAATGGTCGTTAAAGTAACAGTGTTGGTAGACCGACTCTCGGCTGGTTTTGGGCCGCTCTGAAGACGCTCTCCTCAGGCTACTTCCTCCCAACTTTTGTAAGAGGAGGTATAAGTAATGGCTGGAAGAGTTTATTCAGTCTGTCGGTGACGCCGCCATGACGGTTATAATTGTACACATGGAAACATAATCAGTATTCGAACTGGTTCCGTCAGATTCATCTAGATAACAGTCGTACATCATCTAAGATCGATATTTTAGCCCGTAGAATGATACGTATATCATTACTGCATGAGGTATAGAGAAAGAAGAGTTTAAGTGCATTTAAGTGCTCAAATGGTTAAAAAGATCGCTTTCTGACCAGGAATATGGGTATCGAAACACAGGGTCGATTTGTCAGGAAGGTTTTTGGTTTTGATTTTTGTTTAACGGTATATCAACCTCTGCGGGTTATTTAATGCTGAAAGGTAGAGTTTAAAGATATTTTTTAATGTTCGGTTTAGTAAGAAAGTTGATTTAATCAGATTTTGTCGAAAAAAAAATTTTGTTTTAGAAAACTGAAGATGTCTTCTAGTTTCGTTTCAAAAATGTATTGCTTGTAATAATATTGTTTCCTTCAAAAATGTGTAATGGTAATAACTTTAAAAAAAAGTAATGTTGGTAATATTTTTCATTCAAAAGTGTATATATATCTATCAAAGTATTTTTATATATATTATATTTCTATAAAATTATTTTTATACTTTTATAGTGTTTTGGCCCCAGTTTGGGTTAACTATTTACCCATAGCTGGAACCCTAACAGGTGCTACCACTCCGGGTCAGAGTGGACCTGGCTACAACAGCAATTAAGAGGTGGTTCCATGCTCCTCAAAACCTCCCAATCAGAAGCCTTGTTACCACTTCGGATCAGGGTGGACCTGGGAACAACAGCAATTAAGAGGTGGTTCCATGCTCCTCACAACCTCCCAATCAGAGGCCTTGCTGCTGGATGCAGTTTATCGTCATGCCCAGGACCGTTGTCAGGAAGGTAGCTTCTTGTTCTTATCGGTATGGAGGAAGCGATCCCGCCGTGCGGCATATTTAGTAAGTCTCTTGAAACCATACCACCAGTTGCCTTATAATTGAAATTGTGTAGACGAGATCCTTTGGAGAGAGAATAGACAGGCATCATTGGATACCACTCACATACAACTCACAAGTCTTCGACTGCAGTGGGAATTAGGTAGCCGCCCTGATAGATAGGCATCCTTGGATACGATTGCTAATAATAAATACGTACAAATAAACTCACATTTGTATTAAATAAACTTTTGAAACTCTGACCTCAGTGCATACAAATCATAACTGAAACTATGGTTCAGTCGAGTGACAGAGAGCAACGGGGTCAGAGAAATTGACCCTCCACTCAGCGATTGCAACATTGTGAAACAACGCGCCATGGCGCGCTTTCTATGTGTAGAGGTATGGGACAAAGCTGCGGAAATTCATCAGCGGTTGCTGGTGCTGTATGGAGAACGCACCATGAATCAACGTAAGATGTATGAATGGGTAAAACGCTTTAAAGCGGAAAAAAACAAGTGTAAAAATGGAGGTTTAATCACCCATCAACATTGCGCACACATCGAGATGGCTTGGCCAGAGAAGACCGACAAATCATGTTAGCACAACTGACGGAAATTGTGGACATCAGTTATGGATCTGCACAAGCCATAAGGCATGATGATTGGGGGCACCATTAAATTTGTACGCATTGGGTGTCCAAACAAGCAATAAGTGCAGACGTGTCTTCGTGTAGCAACGGAAAACCTTCTTTTCGGAAGTGATGAAGAAGCCCGTTGAACAATACTAAAAGTGCGTATCATTGTGCAGGGCGGACTATATCGAAAAGTGATACGATGTCATCATGTTACTTCATCAGGGAAAATAAAGACGTTGCATGGGAAGTTTCTTTACTTTTATTTAACCCTTTATTAATACAACGGCAAAAATAAAAGATCCATAATAAAGCAAATATTACTACAAGAACATAATAATTAGAACATTATATTATACTCATTTCATACGAATTTGTATTTTTCGTTTTAATCATAGTCTTTATATTGGAGTTCGAATTCCAGTTGAAATCGTTGCATTCACTTACTTGCAAATACCCTTAAGAAATGTATTAATCTCTTGCTTTTCCCTCAGGCTATGAGTTAAATAGCAGGACAAATTGGGTTCTATAGCCTTGGTTGGCAAGTTTTTTAAAATCATTCTCCCCAAGCAAGGCATTCCACTGCCACTGTTTCGCATGGGGCTACATAGGGGAAGGTAAAGAGGACAAATTGGGTTCTATAGCCTTGGTTGGCAAGTTTTTTTTTAAATCATTTCTCCCCAAGCAAGGCATTCCACTGCCACTGTTGCACATGGGGCTACATAGGGGAAGGTAAAGAGGACAAATTGGGTTCTATAGCCTTGGTTGGCAAGTTTTTTTAAATCATTTCTCCCCAAGCAAGGCATTCCACTGCCACTGTTGCGCATGGGGCTACATAGGGGAAGGTAAAGAGGACAAATTGGGTTCTATAGCCTTGGTTGGCAAGTTTTTTTAAAATCATTCTCCCCAAGCAAGGCATTCCACTGCCACTGTTGCGCATGGGGCTACATAGGGGAAGGTAAAGAGGACAAATTGGGTTCTATAGCCTTGGTTGGCAAGTTTTTTTTAAATCATTTCTCCCCAAGCAAGGCATTCCACTGCCACTGTTGCGCATGGGGCTACATAGGGGAAGGTAAAGAGGACAAATTGGGTTCTATAGCCTTGGTTGGCAAGTTTTTTAAAATCATTTCTCCCCAAGCAAGGCATTCCACTGCCACTGTTGCGCATGGGGCTACATAGGGGAAGGTAAAGAGGATAAATTGGGTTCTATAGCCTTGGTTGGCAAGTTTTTTTAAATCATTTCTCCCCAAGCAAGGCATTCCACTGCCACTGTTGCGCATGGGGCTACATAGGGGAAGGAAAAGAGGAGGAGTGGTTAGATGTAGGAAATGTCAGAAGGAAGGTGATAGTTGGGTAAGGATACTTAGCATGAGGGTTGGGCAGATGGGAGGAATGTTTGAAAGAATGGGAGAGAGTTAGTGTGTTAGGAGGTGTCTATTGACTTTACATTTAAACTCCTGGAGATTGTAGCCGTCGGGGAAGCAATCATGTGCTAAGGTGGAGAGGTCCTTAGTCATTGACGGGTAGTAATCCCCTATGTCAAATTGGATCAAAGAACAGTTGGAAGTGCGAGGAAAAAAACTGTTGGAGTAGAAGTTGCGGTTGCATTTTATCGGTTACACTGTAAAAGGGTGGGATCTAGTTGCTAATCTAATTTCTCGTGCAAATTCGTATCTAGGTGGCAGCAGTGATCTAAGTTCATCGTAGCAGAAGCCATGAATGTATTTATAGAAGCGACACAGGGAAGCCACGTCGCGCCGGTGAGAGAGAGACTGCAGGCTGTCTGCCAAGTTACAGATGTTAATTTAAAAAAAAGGAAAGCTTGTAATTTCATCCGTGAAAAGATATATGACAATACGAGTCAACTAAACGTTTGGATCAGGAAAAAGTATGAATGTGTTCATGAGGTGTTCAGTGCTTTTATGACAGCGGTGAGGCCTACAAATGGATGTGCGTTATGGTGCAGTGGATATCGACTCGAAACGAGAAATCGGGGTGCCGAGGTCGAATCTCAGTTGAATTCCTTGCATTCGCTTACGCACAAATACCCTTAGGAAAGGTAGTAATTCGTCTCTTCCTTCCAGTTATGGGTTAAATATTAGAACAGAGTCAGTTCTATAGCCTTCCCTGGCAAACAGCCTAACACAGAAAGCAATGACAAGCTACTGTGGGATAATCGTCTGCTCAGTCAGTCATATCTCTTTTGAGACATGATCGCCTAAAGAGTGTATCACTTATGGTGCTTAACTGACTGACACATTGTAGACGGTACATTTTGTAAATACGCTCTAAATACGGTCGTTACTTTACATAAAAATATTCAAGTTTAAGGAATATGTCTAGTGTGTATACATTTTTTTAAGAATAGGACTCTCAACATACCGAACAATTAGCTTCCTTTGTGTCGTTAGTAAACATCTTTAATCTATAATCAACAAGACAGCTGTTGAACAGCTCAATAGAACAATCCCTGGAGCGATAACCAGTATATATTTCGCCCTGCAAGACCCAGAGCCGATCTACAAATTGTCACTAAACCCAGAACTAATGAGAAACTAGAAAGTAAATACATCACGTTGATTATCGTGCTTCATATATCAAAGGTTTTTTGGAAAGTTGTGGCATCGTAGGCCTTTCTACTTTGTAGATCTATCGCTGTTAATGGCCAGTCATCATCTGAAGTTCATAAGATCAACGCAGGCGTTCCTTAGGGATCTCTTCTCGATTTACCCTTTTTCTCCACCATATTAATGACATGCTATAGAAAATAACAATTAAACATACTTCTTAAAAAAAACGCCCGACAAGGAAGATTTTATGATTTTTTATTTAAAATTTTCATGTATTTTTGCTTAATTCATTTTTTAATTTTTTTTTTTTGGCTGGAGATCAGGAAAAAAATAAATTACCTTACAGTCAAAATAAGAAAATCAAAACAAATAACATCCTTGAAAATGGCCAGTGATATGGCTGAAAGGGCTTGGAAAGTAAGAAATTATTTTTAATTTATTTATTGCTAGCAAAAAAGATACAATATAAGTAAGCTAGAAAAATTAAATATAATATGAATAGAATCTTTCTTGTCGGTTATTTTTAATGAAACATGTTTAAATGAAAGATTGTTGCCCAAATATACATTGATATATATATATATATATGTGTGTGTGTGTGTGTGTGTGTATATATATATGAGTGTGTGTGTGTGTGTGTGTGTGTGTGTGTGTGTGTGTGTGTGTGTTTTTGTAAGTGTGTGTGTGTGGTATACTGCAGACAGAAAATTGAATTTAGCAGTTGTATGTTAACAAATAATCTTTTGTATAATTGAATAACAAAATGGAATTATTTATTGCTAAGCGCATCCTACTCTAAACAGTCATCACCATATTGTTATTAATGGAATTACATATCTGTAATATATTTGTTATATTTATGCACAACTGGGGATGTAGGAGCGCTAAATATTAAAATTTCTGGCATTAAATCTGGATTTTTCCCCACTTAAATTACCTAATATTATTATACTGAAATAGATACACAAATGTATATAGAATATTCTCTCATTCTCTTTCACCAGAAATATCTGGTGGAGTAGATAGATCTATCTATCCCCCGTTTTCACTCCACCCACGTCTATTGAACAGGTTAAGTGGTTCATCCCTTGTTCCCTGTTTAGGATGTGGTTTCCGGCTTTCTCTTTTCCAATCTTCTCAATTTGGTTTCTTTTTTTTTTTCAATTGGAGTAGATAGATCTATCTATCGCCCGGTTCACACACCACCCACGTCTATTGAACAGGTTAAGAGGTTCATCCCTTGTTCCCTGTTTAGTATGTGGTTTCCGGCTTTCTCTTTTCCAATATTCTCACTTTGGTTTCTTTTTTTTTTCAATTGGAGTAGATAGATCTATCTATCGCCCGGTTCACACACCACCCACGTCTATTGAACAGGTTAAGAGGCTCATCACTTGTTCCCTGTTTAGTATGTGGTTTCCGGTTTTCTCTTTTCCAATCTTCTCACTGATTTCTTTTTTTTTTTCAATTGGAGTACATAGATCTATCTATCGCCCGGTTCACACTCCACCCGCGTCTATTGAACAGGTTAAGAGTTTCATCCCTTTTTCCCTGTTTAGGATGTGGTTTTCGGCTTTCTCTTTTCCAATCTTCTCACTTTGGTTTCTATTTTTTTTTTCAATTAGAGTAGATAGATCTATCTATCGCCCGGTTCACACACCACCCACGTCTATTGAACAGGTTAATGGGCTCATCCCTTGTTCCCTGTTTAGTATGTGTTTTCCGGCTTTCTACTTTCCAATCTTCTCACTTAGGTTTCTTTTTTTCAATTGGAGTAGATAGATCTGTCTATCGCCCGGTTCACACACCACCCACGTCTATTGAACAGGTTAAGAGGCTCATCCCTTGTTCCCTGATTAGGATTTGGTTTCCGGCTTTCTACTTTCCAATCTTCTCACTTAGGTTTCTTTTTTTTCAATTGGAGTAGATAGATCTGTCTATCGCCCGGTTCACACACCACCCACGTCTATTGAACAGGTTAAGAGGCTCATCCCTTGTTCCCTGATTAGGATTTGGTTTCCGGCTTTCTCTTTACCAATCTTCTCACTTTGATTTCTTTTTTTTTTCAATTGGAGTAAATAGATCTATCTATTGCCCGGTTCACACTCCACCCGCGTCTATTGAACTGGTTAATGGGCTCATCCCTTTTTCCCTGTTTAGGATGTGGTTTCCGGCTTTCTCTTTTCCAATCTTCTCACTTTGGTTTCTATTTTTTTCTTCAATTGGAGTAGAAAATCTGTCTATCGCCGAGTTCACACACCACCCACGTCTATTGAACAGGTTAAGAGGCTCATCCCTTGTTCCCTGTTTAGGAATTGGTTTCCGGCTTTCTCTTTTTCAATCGTTTCACTATTACGTAGCCCCCTGCACATCAGTGGCGTTTCCGCCTTGCTCGGGGTGATGCGATTAAAAAAAAAAAAACATGGACGCAATTGTTGCCGGTATAATCACGAGTTCTAAAATGAAGTGTCTAAAAGCTGGAAGAAGGAAGGTGATTGGCTGGTTACGGTTTTTTGTTTTTGTCCCTTGAGATCTTGACAATCTTCCGTTGCCTTTTCTTCTCAGTAAGTTTATATTTGCACCAAAGTTCACGGGAATTTGAGTCGAAACAAAAGCCACCTTCTGTCAAAAAACCGTGTTGGGTTTCCTTCTCAAATATTTATAATCGCTTTCATTATTTCGATCAACAGCTACCGCACAGGAGTAATATTTCCTTTAATTAAGCGGCATCTAAAAATGTCTTTGTTGTGCGCAAGCACACTCTTTTACCTGCAGGCTAATTAGCATTTTTCCACGCCTGCTTGTATTAGTTTTACACATTCAAATTTCAAATTGATTTCATAATTATTAGTTATTGATGTGGGAAAACGCCATGAATTTAAATAATTAAATTTAATTTGTTTGGGGACAATTTCCTGAAGTTATAATAATTCAGCTATGAAGTAAATTATTTTGTGTCATGTATGGGATTTGTTTATTAGCTTGAATGTGAATAAAATAAACGGGGTGAACTTCCATAACGTGTATATCTATCTATCTATCTATCTATCTATCTATCTATCTATCTATCTATCTATCTATCTATCTATCTCTAATACTTATTTATAAACGGAACTTTGTCTGTGTGTGTATGTGTCTGTGTGTCCGTTAACTATAGAGTCCGAAACGGCTGAACTGATTTTCTTGAAAATTTACACAGTTGCACTATAAGCGTTTGCGAGTATTCTTAGCTAGGTTTTGTGTTGAGGTACCCCCGATAAATATCAAAAATCGATAATCGAAAAAATCGGGTTATAGAATGAGTGGTCCGATTTTAATCAAATTTGACACACTCATAGACAAAGCCATAAGGAACGATATTCAGCAGTTTCAAGGTTGCAGATTTTACAACAGTGCAGAAAATCGATAATATATATATAAAAAAAGGCAAAATGTTTGTTTGTGTGTCTGTTTATCTGTCTGTATGTCTTTTATACAAATCCACAATTTTTATCCGATTCTCGCCAAACTTCACACAAATATTCTTTTGGCTGAGTCTAAGCTAAAGGACCATGGATTAGTTTTAAAGCTCTCCTTACACCCGAGCAACGCCGGACTATACTGCTAGTAGATAGATATACTAAACAGATGCATGGTAAGAAAAAGATGTTAAGAATTGAAATTCTTGGACACGACTGACCTTTCTCAAAGAGAAATATAAAAACATTTAGAGTTAAAGGTGGAGTTTACATTTTTGAGGCCCTGTTATATGACTGTCGAAGAGACACTACGACGTGCTGTAGTGATAAAAGAGCTTGTCCCACTAGATCCATTACGACTGGGTACTGGGTCTGCCTTTTTAAATAGACTCCATGCAATAAGAGGTTACTAAATAGCATGAGCAGAGCCGATGCTGTCTCGGTATTGCCTCTCCAATGAACTGGATATATATATATATATATATATATATATATATATATATATATATTTTTTTTTTCTAGACATATGCTATTAAATATAAGAGACAATGAATGTCTATTATGTTTAATCATGAGCCGTTCTAAACGTCGTATTTTTGCTTTAATTTCAGTTGAAAATAAAGACAAAAATTCTCCAACATTTGGATAATTATTTATTGGTTTTCTTCTAAGCTTTCGGCTCACATGAGCCATCTTCAGAGAGGTAGTTTAAACTGAAATATTATAAAATCCACCATCACCGACGATTTTATTTTGTGTTGACATAAAACTCCGCTTTTGACTATGAGGTCAATTGTTTTAAACTTTTTATAATATATAATGTGTTTAATTTGATTATTACTTTCGACTGGTTTAACATTTCTACGTATTATGTTTTTGAGAGTTTTTTCATCTTGTTAAACCAGTCGAAAGTAATAATCAAATTAAACTCATTATATATAATAAAAAGTTTAAAACAATTGACCTCATAGTTTATAATAACCCAACAGGCACTAAACTAAATTCTTTACAAAAAACCAATGTAGTGTACCAATTTACATGCCCATTCAGAGATTGCATCTCTGATACTACTCAAAAACCTAGTACATATATTGGTTTTACCACAACCACGCTCTCCCGTAGACTTACATGTCATCTTTCTGATCAGAGTACTATTAAACAACATTTCTCTGAAAAACATAAACATGTAGGTAATATCAGACAGATTTTGGTCAACAATACGGTGATCCTTACTCATACACACAGTAAGAGGAACCTGCAGATATTGGAGGCCATGTACATCAAATCAAAACAACCAACACTCAATAAAATCAACTTTAAAACAGGAAATAACATATTACATTGCATTTGACTACATGGTTTTGTTGTCATTTCGCGCTATCCCGCGGTGTGACGTCATAAAACCGCATCGCAAACTTAAGAACTGCGTTTATTATTTTTGGTAACTATTGCCGTTGCCAAGCGGAGTTTTATGTCAACACAAAATAAAATCGTCGGTGATGGTGGATTTTATAATATTTCAGTTTAAACTACCTCTCTGAAGATGGCTCATGTGAGCCGAAAGCTTAGAAGAAAACCAATAAATAATTATCCAAATGTTGGAGAATTTTTGTCTTTATTTTCAACTGAAATTAAAGCAAAAATACGACGTTTAGAACGGCTCATGATTAAACATAATAGACATTCATTGTCTCTTATATTTAATAGCATATGTCTAGAAAATTACTTGCAGCCTCGATATACTATATATATATATATATATATATATATATATATATATATATATATATGCGGATGACAATTTACGCTCTCACACCATGATTGAGCACTCTTGAGAATAGTAGACTTTGAATAAACCGTAGCTACTATAACATCTACGCATCACTCATTCTGTAAAGAATTAGAGCAATCTCAGTTACTGGCGTATGATACGTCATACGCTAAAAAGTCTGCCTCCTTATGCCGAGCGCCCATAGTTCAGTGATAGAATCGCCGACTGACGCCAATCCGTTCGGGTTTCAAACCTGTTTTAAAAGCAATCGAATGTCTAACCGTACTGATTAGTTGTGATACAGCGAAACAGAACTGGCTGCTGATGACTATATATTATCATCTTTATTATCGTAGAGAGGAGAATATAAAATAATAAATCGGTACAAAAGTGCTCTCAGAATTCTTTTTTGTTGATATCTTGTCGAGTATTTCAATTCTTTATCGCTAAAGCATAGACGTTGGAGAAAAAATTTCTTTTCTTTTTACACACATATAGATAGACAGACATATATATATATATATATATATATATATATATATATATATATATATATTGTACTTTTGTTATTACAGTGGTTTATGAAAGCATTATATCATTTTACAAAATGTTCCATGTGTCAAAACAATACTGTTTGTCTTCAGGGGATATTTTAAAATAAATGGTGAAAATTGTTTATTTAGGAAATATAAGCTGAATTCATGTTTATTTAGAAAATTAACAATTGCCTACTGAAAATTAAGTGTTTAACCGATTCGATTGTTTACTAATGTACTATATCATCAAATAAAACCCCAGCTTCTAAAAAGTTTACATTTGATCTAAGAACACTTTTCAGCAGAATTGTAGTTGCATTTAACTTCCTTAAAAAACAACACGTATCGAAACCAAACATCCTTTTCTGTGTATTTTAAGGAAGTTTAAAGATACAAACAAAACCCTTAAAGTAAAATCAAAAATTCTGAAAAAAACAAGAACCTCTAAATTATTATGATCTCTGCTCTTTGTGCCTGAACGAAAGGCTGCAGATTATAAAGTTCCCTAAAAATAAATGCTGCTGGATCATAGGATGAATTAACGGTTTTATTTAAACATCAAAAATATTTTTTCTAAAATTTAACTATTTACAATTGATCATTTATAAATCTGTCCTGTTATTTAACCCATAACTGGAGGAAAGAGGCGGATTAATACCTTTCCTGAGGGTATTTGTGCGTAAGTTAATGTAAGGAATTCAACTGGATTTCCGAGAAGATATCCACTGAAAGACTTTTGTTATTATTAATTTGCAATATTTTACAAGGCAGCCAGGAAGCCTTTGCTTCAGCCTGCCAATAATAAGAAGAGACTAGCATGGGGAAGAGAGCAGAAAAGTGGATACCGGAGCAGTTCATTTGATGCACATGTTATTAGGAAGTATTAACAAAAGAACCATTCTATTTTCATTGAGAATTATCGGCTTAGTAATAAATACTAAAAATAGTACGAAATACATAATGTATCTTTAAAATAAACTGGGGTGGCCTAATAATTATGGTTCCTAGTGTATATCGGTAGGATTATTGGTTAGACATGGACTTGCTATTATCACCAGCAATGTCTAACATATACATTGAATACTTTGAGGAAGTGGTATTAGAATTCACATCACTAAATCCAACTCTATGGTGCATTCATACTTTGGTCGCACCAAGAAGTAGTGCAGCTATTACGCGGCCATGTGAACTCAATAGAAACTTTAATAGAGTTCACAATGAAGAAAGAAAAATACAATAAATTATCGTTTCTAGCCATCCGTAAATCGCAAGCCAACATTCACCGGACAATATCTCAATTTCAACTCTCATCGCTCATATATTATAAAGAAAGGGTACGCTGCTTACAAGATCGAGCCAAAATCATAAATAGCCACGCATTCATATATGACCAAGGAATGACCCTGATAAGCAGTACCCTACAACCTAACAACTACCCGGAGTAAATGACTTTAGCTCAAACAAACTGGGATTTAAGGGTGAAAGAAGAGAAAAATACTTAGAAACTAGCCCCGGTTAGCCTACATTATGTAAAGGGATTATCAGAAAAATTCAAAAGGTTTGTTGTCTATATAACATCAGGATGAACTTCAAAATTGAATAAACTTCGCAGATATCTTTTCCGAGTAAGACCTCTCATAGAAGAAAACATAATTTAGGACTGTGTGTATCTTATCCTAAGCAGCTGCCGTAGTTATGATTCCAAGAATATCGTAAATCCGTAACAAGAGGGAAATAAAAAATAATCAGTCGTAGCTAAAGACATATTATAGGAAAAGAGAAATCACCATCCCCTGTATGTGGAAGTTTAAATAATAGATATAAAACATCAATGGAAAAAACGAAAATCTAAGGAATCAGCGCATATGCTAAGCCACAGAGTCTTCTAAGTCAGCCGAGCATAGAAATGAATACAATATAGTAACCAGTATTACAGAATGCTAGATAAAAATAATTACATACAACAAGATTATAATATAAGCTCTGGTAAAAAGAAAATGTTACTGAGACCCAAAAATTCATACACTGATGTCTTCAAAGATACATGGATCAGTGAATAAATCGTTGGTTGGATCCATAAATGTTATGAGTTCAATAGTTCTATTTGACCTAAAGATGACTACAAGAATCTGAATAATGTAGTTTAAATAATTACAATAACTCTTTTGAGAAATATAGATAAATATTCTTCAATTTGAAGAGAGTGTTTTTTCTGCTAGACTGGTTGATATCCAAGGCAAGGGCTCCCAGTCTACTCTTCCATTTAGACTATAAGTTAATGAGCCATTCCAGCCATTTTCAACAAGTATTCGTGTAGAAGGTCCTCATTTTTTTTCAACATTTTTATCATCCATCAGTTAAATCCTGAAAGTGTCAGCATGATACCTAATTTCAAACAAATCTTATGCCACCCTGAAGATTATGAAGATATTGAACATTTTGAAAACATTGATTTTTAGAAAGCTCTCACTGAAAGCACCTTTCACTGGTTGATTTTGGAACTCCTTTTCCTTCATCACAACCATTATGGAACTTTCAAATTCGATCAATTAATCACACTCTCTTGTCCCTTGTTGCAAAAATAGCAACTGTATTTTCTGAAAATGCGCAAGATCATTGATTTACAGTTAAAATCCTGGATTTCAGTTAGCTTCCATCGCGCGAGCACACATGCAAACCACCTCAACTTTTGTCACAAGAACTCTATAAAGCATAAACCTTTATTCTGCATTTTCAGCAAGAGCAAAGGGATAAACGAAAATTTGCATTTTTTAATCACTTTTCAGACGTTGTAACACATTATAACGTGGTTAAGACCGTGTAAACCACACTTTGTACGACCAATAATGATAATAAGAATGCGGAAAATCTGTAACGCATTGCCTTTAAAAAATGACCAAACGATACCCATCGGGTTTTTAATTAAGAGCTATCCTAGATACATTGCCACCCAAGGAATTGAACACAGCTTGCTGATTCTTCAATCCGGGCCATCACATATATATATATATATATATATATATATATATATATATATATATATATATATATATATATGTATGTATTAGCTAGGAATAAGCGCAAATTACATGTCATTTTTAATAAAAAATTAAAAAGAAAACAACCAGTTTCGTCCCAGGGTTTATCAAATTTATTTCTGGGAAAAGTAAACATACATGTTTGTTATATATACTATTCCCAGAAATAGACTTGATAAGGCCTGGGGCGAACCGGTTGTAGCTATTAGCAAACTTTGTACGACTAAGAATTTGTTGCAAGTTTCCCTGACGATCCATTTGGTGAAACCTTGGTAGGTCCGTTGGCTCTAGGTTAGCTACTGACTTACTTACTTATTTATTTACTCTGTTATTGTATTGAGAGGTTTACATGTTAGGTTCCTCGTCTCGTTTTTTTTTCTTTCGACTAGTACTTTGATTAATGTTAAAGTGCTTAGTTCGTTTCTTTTTTTGCTTCCATTTTTACCCCTCCGCGTTTATACCCGATGGGTTGTTCGAGACGTGTTCAAAGATAAATTCATAGTTTTTATACATATATGTATATATACTTTATAACATAAATATGTCATAATGTCACTACAAAAGTAGACATTTTGTTTTGAGATTATAGCATGTGTATATTATAAATTCTTAATAAATATTATTCGCTTTAATTTGCATTGACCACTTCTTAATGTTTTCTTTTTTTATTTTAGTAATACGAATGTTTTTTCCATCCATTCATACTCTATGATTGTATATATATAAAAGGAAAGAAAGAGACGATTTTCTAAGCGCAGCTTAGATGTGATACCAGATCGAAAGTATGGGGCACTCACTGAGGATCGAACCCACTACTCAGTTGTAATTCTTCTAGTAAAATAATCTTGCTAGCCATTACACCATGTTAGGGTAAGTGAGGGAGAGAGAAAGAGAAAGAAAAAGAGAAAAGTATTTTAATACTCACAACACATAAATATACATTGTTAATCAAATATATATTCTTAAATGGAAATGTTAACTTTTACTTATTTTCTGAATCTTTTTAGCTATATAAACAAAGTTCGTATGTTTTTCTTAAATTTTTAGAACTTATGTATTTGACGATACGTATTTTAAGATAAATAACATTTTTCGGTTTGTGATCTGAGATTATTTGACAAGCCTTCTCGAAGAAATAACATCGTAAAAAACTGTGGAAAGAATATCTTTATTCCTTTTATAAATAGTACATCTTTTTCATTTCTTCTTTGTTTCTTTTACTTTTTTTTTCCATTGGTGAGCATCTCTGCGAGCAAACGTATAACTCCTTTTAGCGTCACCAATTCTTCGCCATTTTGAGTTTAAAAAAAATATTTCTCAGCCGATAAACGAACAGAATTTTAAGTCGGACTTTATCGCTGCCAATCAAGAACTGCTTTTTGACATTTTGACATATACTGAGACTAAAATAAATCGATATACACCACATCTCTCTTGCCGATCTAAGAAAATCGATTACTTTAGAATGCGCGGAGGTCCAGAGTTTTGACAACGCGAGGGAAGCGTACAGTAAGAACGTAAACACTGACAAACAAAACGAAAATCCTCTTGAGAAGCCTCTTTCCGGAAGATTTCTTATCGCGACCAAACCTTTCCCCCGCCATTCTTATTCCAACCCGCCACGTCCCGCCGCATAACTTCACATAAATTAGAAACGCAACTTTTTCCTTATCCAGTAGCAATCAAGACGAACAAAATTTAGGACAATCTCAGGCATTGATTTACTCGATTTTCGAAAGCGCACATCGATTCTCTTCAGTGATTCAAACGTAATAACATATGCCGGTTTTTTCTCAGTGTTTCGACCGACATACTTCCCAAACTTCCTCAAATGACATGCGTTCAAAAATCGTTAATAAAATTTTATACGTAACTCGTTATTTGGTAAATTTTTTATGTATACTACTGGGTATCCTTTTTTTTATGTATTCAATTGGGGTAGATAGATCTATCTATCGCCCGGTTCACACTCTACCCACGTCTATTGAACAGGTTAATAGGCTCATCCCTTGTTCCCTGTTTAGGATGTGGTTTCCGGCTTTCTCTTTTCCAATCTTTTCACTATTACGTAGCCCTCTGCGCATCAGTGGCATTACCGCTTTGCTAGGGGTGATATGATTAACAAAAAATACTACTGTGTATCCTTGGGATGTGAGTTGTGGTGCAATGGATATCGACTCGGAACGAGAAATCGGAGACACGAGTTCGAATTCCAGTCAAGTTCATTGCATTCACTTTCGCGCAAATACCCTTGGGAAATGTATTAATTTATCACTTCCCTCCAGTTATGGGTTAAACAACAGGACAGATTGGGTTCTATAGCGTTGGTTGGCAACCAGTCTATCGCAGAAAGTAATGGCAACCTATTGCGGGATAATCTTCTGCCCGGTCAGTCATGTTTCTTTCGAGACATGATCGCCCAAGCGTGTATCACGTATGGCACTCAACTGCCTGACTGACTGTGTATCCTTAGGTTCCGAATATAAGGGAGGTTTTGTTAATAATTAAAATGTTAAGAAGTTTTGTAATGGTGCAATAAAAAAGAATAGGAATAACAGTGAGAGAAAACTTTAGGGGATTAAAAAGGTCAATATTAATAATAACCTTAAAAAACCCGTGTGAGGGCGTTTATGACTGCATCTCAGACACCAGAATCGTTCACAAGCTGCAGCTTCTTCCAATCAAACGATTGTTGCTTAATACATGGAAAATATCTCTTTGGTCAGATCATTTCCCACGAAGTAAAACCATTAGACGATAGTGTAGCATTCGACAAAATTTTATTCGATTGTAGTCTTTTGCTGCAGACAAGGGAGACAGAGCGAGTCGAGGTTAAGTGTGGAACGGTCTAATCGGCATACGCCTTTCTTGTCGCGTCGTGGCGAGCGGTCTTCTGTTTTCAGCTGATAGGGACGACTGACTTTTAGAGATAAACTACTTTTGTCCTGTCAGTTTTCATCTAAACAAAAGTCATTCATCAAGTCCAACCCACTGACCTGACCCTTTTTTGTCAGGGTCGTTTGACATGGTTCCATTGAGACCCGTTTTTATTTTTCTGGCGTTCTTTATCAAGACGGTTCTTCTTCTCTGTGATTTGCCCCTTCAGAACGTAGGGGATCATGGCCTTATATATCTCACTAATACTTTTGTCTCTTAACACGTTTTCTTTTGTTACCCAATCCAAACCCCACTCTGATATCAAGTATGTTACGCGTTGCTTTCCCCTGTCTTTGTTTCCTGCTATCTGATCTGATACTCCAAGCACTACTTCCTTATTTCATGTCCTAGGACTTCCAGCTGTCTTTTCCTTATGTTATTATAGTAAAAAACACAAAAAAAAAAAACAATACAAAACAAAGAAAAACAATTACTGCAGGATTTATCAGATGATTCCTTTTAAAAAATAACACCTGCCAACTTATATCGTTTCAATCGGAAAATGACGCCAGAATAAGCGCTGAAAGGTATACTCTCAAATTCTGTCATGTGCAGCGCTTTAATCTAAACTTATTTATAAATGGAATTTTGTCTGTGCGCGTGTATGTGTGTGTGTCTTTGTGTGTGTGTCCGTTACCTATAGATTCCGAAATGGCTGAACCGATATTCTTGAAAATTTACACAGTTGTACTATAAGAGTCTGCGAGTGTTCTTAGCTAGGTTTTGTGTCGAGGTACCTCCGATAAGTATCGAAAATCGATAATCGAAAAAATAGGGTTATAGAAGGAGTGGTCCGATTTTAGTCACATTTGATACACTCATAGACAAAGATATAAAAAACGATATTCAGAAGTTTCAAGGTTGCTGTTCTTACAATAGTGCAGAAAATCAATAAGATATATATATATTTATATATATATATATATATATATATATATAAACTTATTTATAAATGGAACTTTGCCTCTGTGTGTGTCTGTATGTGTGTATCCGTTACCTATAGACTTCAAAACGGCAGAACTAATTTTCTTGAAAATTTACAAAGTTGTACTATAAGCGTCTGCGAGTGTTCTTAGCTAGGTTTTGTGATGAGGTACCCCCGATACATCTTTTTTTTAATTGTATCACCCCGAGAAAGGAGGTAACGCCACTGATGTGCAGGGGGCTACGTAATAGTGAAAAGATTGGAGAAGAGAAAGCCGGAAACCACATCCTAAACAGGAAACAAGGGATTAGCCTTTTCACTTGTTCAATAAACGTGGGTGGGGTGTGAACCGGGCGATAGATAGATCTATCTACTCCAATTGAAAAAAAAAACAAAACAAAGTGAGAAGATTGGAAAAGAGAAAACCGGAAACCACATCCTAAACAGGGAACAAATGATGAGCCTCTTAACCTGTTCAATAGACGTAGGTGGAGTGTGAACCAGGTGATAGATCTATCTATCTACTCCAATTGAAAAACAAAAACAAAGTGAGAAGATTGGAAAAGAGAAACCAGGAAATCACATCCGAAACAGGGAACAAGGAATAAGCCTCTTAACCTGTTTAATAGACGTGGGTGGAGTGTGAACCGGGCGATAGATAGATCTACCTACTCCATAATCGAAAAAATCGGGTTATAGAAGGAATGGTCCGATTTTAAACAAATGTCATGCACTCATAGACAAAGACATAAGAAACGATATTCAGAAGTTTCATGGTTGCAGTTCTTATAATAGTGCAGAAAATCGATAGTATATATATAAAACCTTCATTACATCCGAGCAACGCCGGGCTATACTGTATATATATAAAAGGCAAGATGTTAGTGTGTGTGTCTGTTTCTCTGCCTGTATGTCTGGATTATTTTTTCACCCCATTTATTTTACTTTTTGCTTCGGCTTTGTCTCTAGGTAGGTATAATTGTAGTTCTTAGTCTCAGCCATGATACCATTTACTCAGAGGATTTATTTAGCCTTCAAAATTCAGTTTACGACGAAAAAAACTTATTTCATATCGATACCAGGAAATCAAAATTTGACTTACATCCATTCATTTTTCTTTCAGTCTACGGTTTTGCTTTAACTGGAAACACCTATTGCTTTTTAGTCTTATGTGCCAACGTCCAAAGAGTTTGAGCTCCAGGACCATGGAATAGTTTTAAAGCTTTCATTACACGCGAGCAACGCCGGGCTATAATGCTAGTAAGTTATATTGTTCATATTGATATCCTGCTGTTTCATACTGCTAAAATATTCTACATTGTCTTAAACGTGGGTTGAATTATCAGCTGTTGAGGACGGGATATTAGTTACCTGTTATTTTTAACGGATAACCCATGCTCCAAATCTGCTTAATGGCTACGAAACAGTGATGAAATATTTGAGAACACTGGGTTTTATGTCTAACGTTAGCTTTTAGTATGTGAACAAATGTAGACCAACAACAAATCTGTCCAGCCCAATAGATTTTTCTAAATATTACGAGTAATACGTGTGGTGAATGATTGAAGAGTATACCGGTCAGTACCCCAAAAATAACAAAGAAAACTTGTCCTACATTCCTGAATAGGGGTATTTTAATTTTTGATAGCTGTTTAGTGACGGTTGCCATAGTTGCGGTAAAAAAAAAAACGCAAAAAACAGCAGAAACTAAGATGAAAGAAATACGAGATACGACTTAATAATAGGTAAGAAAGATTAATCTGATAGTTCTAATAGAAACTGAATCTCAGATTACTTGTTTTACATATATATATATATATATATGTATAGAATGAACTAAACGTCATCCGTATCAAAGAGCAAAGTAAAGCGTTAACCTAACAATTCTCTTTACGTTACCCAGAACGATATTTCTCAGGACCCAGAAACCCCTCAAGGTAGATGGTTATAATGTAAGAAGCACCATCCCACTCAAGGATATAATGCCACCAAGACGCAAAAAGGATATAGGAAATGAAAGAGAAGTAAAAGGTTTTAGAAGGAATAGGATACTTATTGTTTTATAGGTATTTTATAATCATATCGCCCCAAACAAGGCATTTTACTGCCATTGTTTTGCAGGAGTTTACATAGGAGGAAAGTTATGAGAAAGTGAGGTTATAGGGGTGTCAGGAAATTGGTAAGAGAAGGTTGAGAATACTGATTAGAGTGGAGTGGACGGAGAAGGGAGCATGAGAGAGAGGATGCAGGTTAGTGTAATAAGAGATGACTATTGACTTTACATTTAAATTCTTGGAGATTGTAGTTGTCGAGAAAGCAAATAAATAGAAGTGCGAGAAAAAAGCGGCTGGAGTAGAATTTGCTTTACATTTTATTAGTTTCACAATAAAAGGATGAGTCCTAGTTGCTAATCTTCTGGCTCGAGTAAATTCATACATAGGGGGCTCTAGTGCGCTAAGAATGAATTAGACGATGGCCCTAAACATGGGAAGCGGAACGAGAACAATCTACCCCGGTAGTTTAAAAAAAATATTCAAGTCAGAATCCACTGTCAATTGCCTCGATTAATATTTTACAATGAAGTCAGGTACAATGTCTATGAGCCACTCAAGGTAGGGGATTTCAATGTAACAGGCACCACCACAAGTCAAGAAAGAAAACAACTAATATGTAAGGGGTAATCTGTATGGAAATAAAAGGAAAAGGTAGTAGAAGGAACCGGACACGTGATATATCGACAGGCTCTGCAGAATAGTTTTTCTTGCTTTGAAACCAAGCAAATATTTGTATTGAATTAATGTGAATTCTCTTGCAACATTAAAAAAACAAATGTGACAAACAATAATTGCCCAAGAATATATTAACAGTCTCTTCGAAACAATTACCACATTTTCAGACTTCACATCTTTCTAAGCATTGTCTTGAATTAATTTAATATTTACCTGAGCTTTTTCTTGAATCAAATATAATATCTACTTAAACATTGTCTTGCATCAGGTATAATATCTACCTAAATATTGTCTTGCATCTTTCAAAACATTGTTTTAAGCAAATATGTCTACCTGAACAATGTCTTGAATCAAATATATACCTAAGCATTGTATTGAATCAAATATCATCTCTACCTGAGCATTATCTGGAATCAAATATCATCTCTACGTAAGCATTATTTGAATCAAATATCATCTCTACCTAAGCATTGTCTTGAATCAAATATCATCTCTACGTAAGCATTGTCTTGAATCAAATATCATCTATACGTAAGCATTGTTTTGAATCAAATCTCTACCTAAGCATTGTCTTGAATCAAATCTCTACCTAAGCATTGTCTTAAATTAAATATAATATCTCCCTAAGTATTGATGGAATCAATATCTCAGAAGCATTCTGGGCAAAAATCGTGGTTGCAAGAAGGTCAGTGTTTCTGATATATCTATTGATCTATTTTTTCGTCATATGAAGAAATATGGAACACTCTTTTAACTTCTTTGCTGAAACATAAATTTAAATACATATATATATATATATATATATATATATATATATATATGTGTGTATATATATATATATATATATATATATAAAGATAATATACTTTTAAATGCCAAGCATATATATATATATATATATATATATATATATATATATATATAATTTATGTGTTTTTAAACATTATTTCTAATTAATATTCGTATTTGTGTAGACATTCTATTTCTGATTAAACGGTATATATATAACTCTACCAGTTTGAACTTTTTTGAAATATTTTGTTGGGAAAATGTGTGTCATTCCATAGCATTTCACATTTTATTAAAAACAGAATGTGTGCTCAAATACGCGTATCTATTAAAAATATTGTTCAAACAAGTGGATTAAATATGCCGGTTGTCATGTCTGTCTCCGGAATTTTCCGTAACAGTGTGTGTTTGCATTAGAATGCACCTTCAAAGCAGAGTTGATTTTTATAATAAATCGGAAATTTTTTGTTTCTAAGGCTTAATTCGTTTTTGTCTACTGTGAACTTATTTGTGGTCACGCGTTTTATGGCTCCTTCTTTTTGTTAAGGATTGTAGGTTCGAATCCTGCCAAATGACACATTTTCCTCATAAAATTTCTTAAAAATACTCAGGCCAGTAGTGTTATATACATAAATATAATGTTTAATTAAAAACAGAATATCTATTCAATATGTATAAAAAAAATAATGTTCAAACAAATAAATCTGTCGGTTGTTAATTCAATTTCGTTAATATCCGGAACCTTCAATATAATTATATATATTGTGTGTGTGGTTGGCATTTCAAAGTAGATTAGACCTTTATCTCTTTTTAATCTATGATGTATAATCGTTCAAGTTATTCTTAAGCATTATTCAAATCCCGGGTAATAGTGAAAGACTGTCTCGTCTGCTTGAGAGAGAAAGAAGAAAAAGTAAATTTGAAAACACTGGGCGGATAAAAAAGGAATCGAAAAGCCAAAATACAAAGCCATTATGAATAAATACTGCAGACGATAAGTATACATCGAATATGCTAGATGGAAAAACGGCGTCGTTTATGTCGTCTGCTTTTATGATAAGCGCTCAGAGAACTTGCTTAAGAAAGGGTTTACCATTATTGCTCCTTCCTGTGCCTGCCGTTTCAGCTTTCTCGTTTCCCAATTCTTTAAATCGATGTCTCGCTCTCTGAATATTTTTATTCATTTCTCTTAGACTTTTAATATATTCGTCTTTTCTTAGGTCTATTCCGAGATTTTCGTTTCTGTTTAGATGTGTTTCTATATGTATCGTTTTACATTTTCAGTCATTTATATATTTTATTCATGTATTATTGCTTTGCAAGTTTCGATACGAAATTATACTCAATTATATCACTGTCTCCTTTTTATCTAATTTTCTTGTCTTTTCTAGTGAATATACACGGCGCCGCTGAAGAGAAGAGATAAAAATTTGCGAATTAATTCTTTATGAAATCGTCTAACCACGTGCAATCAAAGACAGTGGGAATAAATAACTGACTGAATTACAATTTCTACAGCTTAATTTACTTGCAAATCTCAGAGTTTTAGTATTCTTTGAATTATTCTATTCAGAATCTTCATATTCGTTTTATATTTATTAACGTATTTTTTATCGTAGGGATTCGATCATATTTTCTTTCACATGTCACAACATAAATGTGTTTTCCAATCGCAAAATTTGGTCGTTGCAATCTCATCACAAAATATACAGTTGAATTCGTTTTCTGATGTTAAAATTTCGACGATCGTTTCTAATTAAGCAAAATTCAAATTGTTTTCCTGTAAGTTTTTCTCATATTTTGCAGTTCGAAGAATTTTGACCGATAGAATAATTTACAAAAAAAGGATTGTTTTTCCGATCGCATTATTTGGGCCGATTGGATCTTATCGCACAATATACCGGTTCTTTTAGGATCGGAGCAGTTTTGCCCAATGGAATCTTATCACAAAATATAGAGGTTGTTTTCCTTTCGGCGAAACTGAACTGATAGGATCTCATCGCATATAATAATGGTTGTTTTCTATGTAGAACAGCTTTCCCGATGTAATTTAATGGCGCAACATACAGTTAGTTTGCCGACAAGGGTATAAGGGACGCTACGATGACATAACGTAACATAGTTGCTTTTCGATCAGAGAATATTTTCTGGTGAGATCTCATCACACAATATACAGGTTGTTTTCCGTTCGGAGCAATTTTCCTGATGGGATCTCTACACAAAACTTACGTATTTTGGTTAATGGATCTCATCACACAGTACTAATTGTTTTCTAATCGGAACATTTTTTTCTGATAGCATCATATCAAACAAATCAAAGGTTATTTTCTCAGGTGTAAACGTTTACCTGTTGTTTCTTCTTACACAACTTGCAAATAGTTTTCCAATTGTTGGCCGACGATAAATCACCCCAAAATGTACAGTTCTTTTCTACTTTTCTTCTCAAAAGAAGATTAATGAGAACGTGAAACAGTCACTTCTTATTTCTGGAAAAATAAAAGTCTAATTTTTTTGTAACAGAAAATAACGAAATTTTATCTGGAAGGCTTCAGATTAGAAACGGCTCAGGTTATCATCATTAAGAACTGGCGTTATAGATTTTCGAGTTTGTCATTGTGGGCACAGACATAAACCTGATAATTATTTCCTTGTAAAATATTGTTATTTCTGTGTAATTGTTCGGTCCCCTTGTCAGGATATATGAATGTCTGTAATATTATCGTTTTAGTTATTTTTATCAGTGAGTTAAGTACCATACGGGATACACGCTTGGGCGATCATGCCCCAAAGAGACATGACTGACTGGGCAGAAGATTAGCCCGCAGTAGGTTGCCATTGCTTTCTGCGGTAGACTGGTTGCCGACCAAGGCTATAGAACCCAGTCTGTCCTGCTATTTAATCTATAACTGGAAGGAAGAGACGGATTAATACTTTTCCCAAGGGTATTTGCGGGTAAGTGAATACAATGGATTCAACTGGAATTCGAACTCGGCTCCCTGGTTTCTCGTTCCGAGCCGATATCCACTGTACCACAACGCACATCCTGTTATTTTTATACTAAATTAAAAAGAAAATTTATGTGTTTTTTCATTGGTGTTATGTTGAATTATTTTCTGTGTGTGTGTGTGTGTGTGTGTGTGTGTATATATATATATATATATATATATATATATATATATATATATATATATATATGAAATATGAGTTGTTTTAAAGGGACAAATTCGCATAGAAGGGAAACTTGAGAGAAGACTTGGCCTTGAATGTTTTGTTTAAAGCTTATTATTATTATTATTATTATTATTATTATTGCTTGCTTTTTTGTATAATAAATTATGTATCCATACTAGTATTGTTATTGTCACATGAGTTTCGAGTTCAAAGTTGACTGTCTTTAGGTGAATACAATCGAGACATTTCATATCAATGTTTGTCTTTCTTACAGCCTAAAATACCGTATATATATATATATATATATATATATATATATATATAAGTGGTCGGTGAGCAGGACAGAAAGTTCATATGCGTTCGCGTTTATTTGTGTTTTGTTTTTTTTAACACTCGTTAAATTTTTTCCGTTTTAGGAATCATGAACCTTTCTTTAAACATATTTTTTCACTGTTTAGTGTTTTTTTTTGTAGTTCGTCTAGGTGTATTTTACGGAGAAATTCGTCAACTACTATTGCGCAAATTCGTCATGTTAGGGAGCAGGGGATGGATTTTAACCAACTATTAGAGTGATGACTCTTGAAGTGGAGGTGTCTTTCGGTTTATGGTCAATGTCTGTGATTATGTAATTGTTTTTGTTTTTTATGTGTATGTCTAGGAATGGCAATTCATTATAGCTACATTCTAGTGTGAACATAATATTTGGGGTGCAAGTTTTCCGTAGACTGTGTAGTTTATTTATGTCTCCCCATGTTGGTCTCCATAAGATAAAACAATCATCTAGATATTTTTTCCATGATTTAATGAATTCTGTTTTTATGGTTTCCACATGTTTGTATCCTTTTCGGTTGTAAAGGTTTTCTTCTAGATATGCTAATGTGAGTGTTGCATATTGTTGCCATTTTTTACCCCATCGGGGTACGTGTTGTTTGAATATAACATTCATTGTTAAATTGAAATCAATTGTTGTCTAAAATTGAATTTATACTCTGTATAATAAATTATTTTGTGAAGCGTGTGGGAAGCATTTTGGGTGTTTTTCAATTCAAAATGCAATGGACTGTTTAACTAGTTCATGAGATACGTTACTGCGGATGATGTTCGCGTCAAATGTTATTATGAGTGTACCTGGGTCTATTTTTATGGTATGAAGCTTAGAAAATGTATACTGTCTGTGATGTAGTTTTTATTTCCGTGGTGCATGGTTGTAATATTTTATCTATTAAGCTGCCCAATGCTTCAATGAGTGTGTATTTAAGATGTTCGTCTACGATCTGAAGGGACACGGCACATAGAAGCTGGAGTAAGAGTTCCTCTTTGTCATACTCTCTGCCTTCGGACGACAATGAACCCAGACGAGGCAATGCCAAACGTCAGTTTCTCATCTGGGGAAATTTAGACAAGTGTCTGGTCCTGCCTTATGCAAGGTCTACGGGAAATCTTTGCTGGAGCATACGAACTCGGAATGCCCCACATTAAAAACCGACCTTGTGTCACATCCCGCCTTTTGTCGGAAGGGCTCAGACAAATAACAAGAAGCTGGACTAATGAATCAATGTAGTAAAACCGAAGTTCCCTTTTATCAATTACTCATAGTCAAATTAGAAATATGTTTACTTTATGGTATAGATCTTTTAAAACAGTTTATTTAATATATAGCATATTCTAATATATACATCTACTCTGCTTTGGTTGGTGCAATATAGGGTCTTCATCGGCATTTACACTTTATTTAAATTTCAATAACTCGACTTACTTTTGTTTATATATTTCTCTCCTTTTAATGCAGTCGATAAAAATATTTAACAGATCCAACTTCCTTCCCACATTTTCTTAATTGGATCTCTTAACTTGAGAAATAAGCATTCTGGAGCCAGAAAATATATTTTCTTAACATTTTATGACAGTTCATTTTTTTAATCATTTTACCCCAAGCAGGGCATTCCACTGCCACTATTGCGCATGGGGGTGCATACGGGAAGGTAAAGAGGAGGAGTGGTTAGATGTAGGAAATGTCAGAAGTAAGGTGATAGATGGGTAAGGATACCGACGTTGAGGGTTGAACAGATGGAAAGAATGTTTGAAAGAATGGGAGCGAGTTAGATATATAAATATTATTTTTATATCACCATGAACCAATTATTCAGGTAACAGCATGCAAATCAATTAAAGGGTTTATTTTCTTGATTTAAAAAAAAGTTTTATTCAATTTGCTATTCAAAGAAGCTGCTTTAGAATTGCAAAGAATCTATTCGATAAAACTGAAGCCAGTCGTGACAATGACAATGAATTGTGTACAATAATTAATCATAGGGCCCCCCAAAATACAATACGATGAGTCAAGAGAATGATGTTACTGTTGATCTCACTGTTACTGTATACTACTTGACTTTCCTTGGCATTTTTATGACGCTGTTTAGAGTTTTATAAAACAAAAAAAAATGTTATACACTATTTAGAAGATTATAAAATATATGAAGCAACTAAAAAGTTTAAACTTTGTCAATTTCTGCTTTAATCTAGACAAATATTGGGAATTCCTTCTGTAGCACTTTTGAAATAGATTAAACAAAAACAGTTAACCAATTCCGTACTACTATAGCGTGACTTATACCTCCCATCTCGACTATAGCATAAAGTCTACCGTAGCATCGAAATATAATATATTGTATGTACATAGATATTTATTTAAACCTTATATTAATACTCATATATTTATACACTGTCTATCGACATATCTGAGATGAGGTAGTATTTACACTATTTACATTATTTAAGATTATTTTGTTCATCTTTGTTGCTATTTGTAGAACATATTGAATCCATAGCAAAATCTACTGCTAAGAAGGTTGGGTCACTATGTCGATCCAGGATGTTTTTTCCACCTGAATCCATCCTGCATATATACAAGTCAACCATCCGTCCGTGCATGGAGTACTGCTGCCATTTATGGTCAGGTGCCCCTGCCGTTCTCCTCAGTGTTCTTGACAAGCTCCAAAGGAGAGTCTGTAATGTGATAGGTACTGATCTGGCGACTCGACTGCAGCAACTTCCCCATCGTCGAAAGGTGGCCTCCCTTTGTCTGTTCTATAAATACCTTCATGGCTTCTGCTCAGACGAACTTAAGTCACTGATGCCTCCTCAACAGGTGTTTACTCGTGCACCCAGACTAGCAACTGAGTCCCACCCATTCACAGTCAGGTTAGCCAAATGCAGACGACAATTCTACTTCTGCAACTTCTTCTCTCGCACCTCTCGCCTGTGGAACTCGCTCCTGTATTCTTGCTTTCCTGACGGCTACAACCTCCAGAAATTTAAATGCAGAGTCAATACTCATCTACTAACCACTGGACTCTAGCTCTCTCCCCACCCCTGTATAACCCTCCCTTTCTCCCCACCTATGTATCTGTCATCGCACCTGCTTTCTCAGCTTTCTATTGTTCCTTTCTAACTAGTTTGTACTCCTCACTCTTTTCTAATTAATCTTTTTACATTTATGTAGCCCCCTGCACATCAGTAGCGTTTCCGCCTTGCTCGGGGTGAGATGATTGAAAAAAAAAAATTCGACCGTAGTACGCTTGTTTTACCAGAGGGTTACTGATAATTAGGTTTGTAAGTCCCAGAAATTCA
This sequence comes from Ascarosepion bandense, assembly GCA_037127315.1. Classification (NCBI taxonomy): domain Eukaryota; kingdom Metazoa; phylum Mollusca; class Cephalopoda; order Sepiida; family Sepiidae; genus Ascarosepion; species Ascarosepion bandense. The sequence goes on along the minus strand of JBBBDQ010000815.1, from coordinate 1,473,838 downwards.
TTTGTTCCTGTTGTTATAAACACAGGGTTCAGTGGACATAAACGTTAATTAGTTAGAGTGACTTGACCCAAAGAGTTGTGAATTTAATACCAGGCTACAGCAGTGATGAACAAGTAACTTAGAGAGAGGTTAGAGGAAGAAATTCATGACTACCATTTACGCAAGGAATGAGAATGTTATATCCCAGTGATCATAATTAAGGGTTCGGTTCAAACTTCCTAGCACCTGAAGAAAACAGGAGCGTACAACGGCCGAAATGTCGTACAAATTACAGTAAAGCTCAGGATAATAGTCCGAATAATGTAAATAGTCTATATACTATTTATATAAAGATGTAGATAGGTAAAAAAACCTGCAATTAAATACAGTACAAACATTTATTTTACTGATAAACACTTCGTATATCTTATAGGAATGGCATGAATCAATCACTGGAATTTTTCTTATATTCCAGCAAAAGTACTCAAGATATCACTGGAACCGCTGACTACCAACACCTCGCATTTCCTTGGGAATCATCGTCTTAGTATCTAACTACTCAATTGCCTGAGTGTGTGCTCCTGGAAGGGGCATGGTAGACCTCCGCGCTGTACTTGAGTAGACGATATATTAAGGTAGACCTCACGCTATAGAAGCACCACTATTTCTTTCTTCGTTTTTAGATTCTATTAATTTGATTCAATTTTTTTCATACTGATGTAGCCGATTCATTTGTATTGATATGTACCATTTTCCCCTGAAATTATAACCATAATATACTTTTAACCCTGTGCAAAATATTTGATAAGTACACTAGTGGACATGTTCTCTGAATGGAATGAGCTTTGTTTCACAAAAAAAATCATTTCTATTAGGTCGGTGCAAAAGATTTTTTTCGGTTTGTTAAAGGGGCGTTTTAAATCATTGTAATTTATTTTATGCATATTGTTATTACTTAAACATATCAATATGATTAATTTATAAATTTTTCTTTCAGATTATTAAAGCCTCATTCATATTTTTTTGCAATATTCTCACCCATGTTCTTTCCATCTAAAGAACACATTAGGCATGCTCTACTCTATGAGTTTCACAGAGGTTTCAATGCAAATGCAACGTGTTTTTTGTTGCGAATCTTTGCTTCCACAAGACCTTCAGACACTATTTTTGGACAGGCTTGTCACATTTGATGAGAAGTGGATTCTCTACCATGACGTTAAACGTGGGCGATCGTGGATAAATCGAAGAGAAAGACCAGTTCAGCAACCGAGAGGAGGACTCCATCCCGAAAAGATCATGTTGAGCAGATGTAATCAAGTTATAGAGAGCAAATGTCGTTATTGTTATGAATAAAGATTTTCAAAAATACAGTTGTTTTATTTTCAAGATAAAATTTTCAAAAACTTTTACACCGACCTGATACAATAAGACTCCCAGAATTCAAGAAATTTTTGTTCATGATGTCAAATTTAGTCAGGTATCGAAATAAAATAGATAAGTTTGAGTTGAGAGATTAAGCATTGTTTGATTGACAGGGGTCATATTAAACCGAGCTTTGCTAGTGAATAATAAAATCGATTAGTTGTGTTGCTGAGCAACGAAAATTACAGATCTTCAATAATTAGTTTCTCTACTACGAGGTTATGTTATCAGAGTACCTACGTTCTACAAACTTTCAATATATGAAATGGGAACCTCGGCGTATGTAATGGTTAACAAGCTTGTCTCGAATAGAACTCATGATAACTAAGTATTGAGTTCAATTTTCACTGGTTATCAAATAATTTTTGCCTTGGGCCACGTCTAAACAGCTCTGAGAAAATCAACTATCAGTATATGAAAGAGATTTAAAGAATATTTTTCTTTTTAATCGTTTCACCCCAGGCAAGGCGGTATGACCGCTGATGCGCAGGAGTTTACATAAGTACAAATGTTTAGACAAGAGGAGAGTACAGAGAAAGGCGGTCCAGTTACAGAGAGTGTCAGAGAAAGAGCAAGAGAAGTATGGAAACACAGGAGTGAAGACAGGTAGAGAGAAAGGAAAAGAACAAGATATACAGGGTAATGTAAAAAGAACTGGTGCCAAGTGGATAAGAGATGGGTATTGACGTTGCATTTAAATTCCTGGATGTTGTAGCCGTCAGGAAAACAAGTATACGAAGGGAGTTCCACAGGCGGGAAGTGCGAGAAAAGAAGCTGTGGAGTAGAATTACTGGCTGCATTTGGTTGAACTAACTGTAAGTGGGTGGGACCTTTTTGCCAGTTTGGTTGCACGAGTAAATTCTAGTGGCGGGGGCACCAGTGACTTAAGTCTGTCGAAGCAAAAGCCATGAAAATATTTGTAGAATAGACAGAGGGAAGCCACATCCCGCCGATGAGAAAGTGGCTCGACTCGAGCTGCCAAGTTGGGACCTCTCACGTTATAGATTCTATTGAGTTAAGAATACTGTACTATATCTGGTAATTTTTCCATAGTATTGCAAACAGGAAAATCAACAAATATAGAAGAGGTTTGTGAACCGGGTTCTGAAAAAAAAAAAAAGGAAAAAAATCCTGTATAATTAGTCCTAGTTATACCGCACATATGATAATTCCTTTTCATTTTCCGGAAACCAAATGCAAAATTCCAGTCAGAAGTTTTTCCCGCAGAAAGATTTGGTTTGGTTTGATTTGTTTTACGGCATATCAACTTCAATGTGTCAGTTAATGCCGACGAAAATTTTACTATAGATTTGTATGAATAGAATATACTTTCTTTGTAAATGAGTTTCTTTGAGAGTCAGATGTATTGCTGCTAATATTTTTTTCCTTCGCATATTTTTGTTGGTAACATTTTGCCTTCACAAACGTATTATTTTGATAACATGTTTTCTTCAAAAACGTTTTCTTGGTAATACATTTTATTCAAAATGTTTTGCTGGTAATATTTTTAATTGAAAAAAGTTTTGTCGGTAAATACTGTCATAGTATTTGACCTCAGTTTGGGGGTTACCTATTTACCCATAGCTGGGACACTAACAGGTGCTACCACTCCGGGTCAGGGTGGACGTTCGAACAACAGCAATTAGAGAAGTAGTTTTATGCTCCTCACAACCTCCCAATCAGAAAACTTGCTGACGGATTTAGTTTACGATCATTCCTAGGACCTTCCTACAGAAAGTTCTCATTGCTTTCTACAGTAGACTGTTTGCCAACCAAGGCTATAGAACCCACACTGCTCTGCTGTTCAATCCATAAGTGAAGAGAGAAAAGAGGTGGATTTATATTTTTTTCCAAATATATTTGTTTTTAAGTGAATGAATTCGACTGGAATTCGAACAGGGGTCTAACGATTTCTTATTCCAAGGCAATACCCATTGCCCAATAACGCAGATAGTCTTAATTATACCTCATACATAAGTTTTTTTCTCCTTCTCGGAACCAATGGCAAAATGTACCTCCTCAATAAAAGCCGTTGCTTTTCTTGACAAAAGGAGTGCATATTTGGTCGTACGGGAGCGAATTCGTTGAATTAGGATTTGTATACTGAATTTTTTACTCCATTTTTTAAAAATTGTTTTCCGCTTGATGTTGGTCTTGTGATTCTAAGTTTTGACTCTACTCTTTATGGCATTTTAGATTTGAGAGACTCGTTTAGCGATAGGGATGCAACGCTAAGTAGGAAAGAAAAAATTAATGAATGAACGCCTGTCCTCAGAGAGATTTTTATATACTAGTTATGATATGCATAGAATTATACAAATAAACAAGTATCAACACGTAGAGAAATATATATCATTTATCGAACTGAAACTAAAGTATAAGGAGGAAAAAAAAAAGAAAATGTTTTACATATACACTATCGGCCAAAATTATTAGGACACCCCAGTTTTTTGTAAGAAATGATGTATTTCATACTATTTTTAGTCTTTATTGCCAAGTAGCTAAATGAAAATAGAATGGTTCTTTTGTTATTAATACTTTGAAAAAATTTACAAGGCATGGAAGCAAAGATGAACTCGTCTGAATCACCCGAAATTTTCTTCATTCTTTTGTGGTGATACCGAGCAAAAGAGAGGGACCGGATGTTTGCTCTGTACCGACCAGAAAGTAAACTGAGTTGAAAAATAACATTTTTATATATACACATATCAATAAGTGTTTTTACAATTAAAGTAATACTTAAATATAGGTCCAACGGAGGTTAACATATTCATGGCAAATAGTAAACTGAATGAGATTAAATGATTAGGAATATTGGAGCGTCGTGAGTAAGGAATGTCTTTGATGTAGTCGCTCCTTCGGTCAGTAAGTAGTTTTGAGACAGGAAAGAAGGAAGGAGAGGTGAAGGGAGGCGAACATAGTAGCCGCTTGACTTGGTCGAGGGAGGTACTAATCACACTCGTCTGTCCGTCGGTCTGTCTCCTTCGGTCTGTCTGCTGGGTGCTTTCTGTCTCGGCTTTTTATATTTGCTTTTGGATCAAAAGCAGCTCGTTTGGGATTTCACATTTGAATTTGATTCTGGGCTACCCATTGGCTGGTAAATAAAATTCGCGTATGCTCGCGAAATTGAAATGTAATATTTGATTAATTTTTATTTTTCAACCGGAACATCTGCGCGGATCAACCTGCGCAGAGACGATTTTTGTTCATTTGCTTTCTGGTCGTTTTAGAGCAAACATCCGGTCCCTCGCTTTTGCTCGGTATCACTACATTTTAATGATGAAACTGAAATATAGGTAATTATTAAATATTTATAGATTCATCTGATGCACATGTTCTTGCGCAGTATTAACAAAAGAACCATTCTATTTTTATTTACAACTATTCACTTAGCAATAAATACTAAAAATAGTATAAAATACACAATATTTTAAAACACTAGGGTTGCCTAATAATTATGGTCGGTAGTGTAGTTTGGAGTTACTTCTAGGCTTGAAAACACATTGTTCTGATTTCAGAATTAAAGGAGCAGGTTTCGTCTATTTCCCCGTGGAATAAGGAAGAATTAATCTATATCCCAGGCGGGCACGCCTGAGAGCTACAGGGAAAGGCAGGTTTAGCCTAGCTTTCCTGAGTTCATCTCTATTCAAGCTGGGGTAAGCTTACAAGCTGTAGGGAAAAGTAGATTTTGCCTAAGCAGAATGGAGTAATCTTATTCTTTGTTTGCATTTCGCCGACTGATTACTGAGTAGCGCTTGGGTGACTCTCTGGAGTGACATCAGGAGGCGACTGCCACGTGACAAGATGACTTACTTCGAACAATGGGAGATAAGCGCCTTTTGTATCCTTACACAGACTTCTGTCTTTTTGTTTACATTTGTCGACAGACGCATTAAAATTTATCTATACTCAGAATTTCAAAAATCAAAACTATTTATAATTGTTTTTTGGGCAAATCGGAGTAATTAATTGGAGTATATAGATCTATCTATCGCCCGGTTCACTCTCCACCCACGTCTATTGAACAGGTTAAGAGGCTCATTCCTTGTTCCCTGTTTAGGATGTGGTTTCCGGCTTTCTCTTTTCCAATCTCTTCACTATTATGTAGCCACCTGAACATCAGTGGCGTTACCGTCTTGCTCGGGGTGATACGATAAAAAAAATCGGCGTGGTATAATGGTTAGCAAACTTGTCTAACTAGAACATATTACAACTGAGTAGTGAGTTTTATCCTCATTCGGTATCCCATACATTCTGCCTTGTTCCACATGTAAGCGGCGCTTTGAAAATTAACTATTTATAATTGTTTTGTATCAATTAATTGCAACTTAACATTCTAGTGATTCCTGTTTTCTTTCATGTGACCATATAGGACAAGGTGGGTGAAGTTTCGGCCAACAATTTCGATTTATCTCCGTTAATCTTCCGGTTTGGTTAAAATTTCCTTTTTATTCCCTAATTAGTGTACCTGACTCGTAGTGCGATTCTTAACGGTCTGTGAATAATACCCGCTCTGCCTAGAATACAAAAACGACCTCCCACTCATGTGGGAGAAACGACTACATGTTGTGCTAGATTTGTTTGTTGATATAGACATTTTAATATGCGATAGTTTTTGTTTTCAGAGTCGAAGCGAATGATTGTAATACGTTTCTACACTTGTGTAAACACATCATCTTTCTATAAAGTAAATTATCTATTTATGTTTCTTTGACTCTCACCAACCGTTGTTTTCTTTATTAAGGCAATAAAAATAACTCTTTTGCTGGTCCCGGTAAAATAATCAACTATGATTTTAAGCTTCTTTTACCGGTCCCAGACTAACTTGCTGGTAATTATTCTTATTATTATGAAGGCCGATAAAATTAATATTAATACTTTCCATTATTAATAGATTTGACGGACCTGAGCAGGTGGATGAGATAGCGGGGTTTTGGGTAGATAACATGAAAAAAACGTGTTAACAGCCACCAGGGATAGGAAGACGTGGAAGTCTATGATCGGCTAAGTCCTGAAGGAACATGGCACATAGAAGAAGAATGTTAATATTACCCGTTTCCGCAAATAGATAAGCATAGGTTTCTGGAGTTTTCTTGAAGCCGTATAAACCAACCATCCATTCAACTCATCAGAAACACAGAACAGCAGAAAGACTGACAGCATTAAAGAGACGTAAGCCAACTCCGTCCTTTTGTCTACTCTTTCCAAAACAACTTCTTGTAGTGCCTCCCAAATCCATTTACTGTTTTCCTTACTGACACACTTTATATTAATTTCTTTTGCAGACAGAGAGAAATTGATATATACAAACATTTATTTCATGACAGTAATTACTGTTTAGAATTTGTGTATTTTTTCATATAATAATTCTGCTTGTTCCTTCCCTAGTTACTTAGTTCCTCCGTCCGTTACGCCATTTACTCTCTTATACGAGCTTTTCCTTTCCCTCTGTCTTTTGAAACGCTATTCTCCCCAGTCTTTCTCTCACCTTTGTTAAACGGAAGAGTATTAAAGAGTAAGAGAGTAGGAGGAGAGAGCCTATAGCATTACCGTACCAGTAGCAACTTAAGCAGGTGGTTGTAGCAGTAATTGTGTGTGTGTGTATACGTCTATGTACTGTAAAATATAGTAAAACAGGTAGGTTTGTTGTCGTATCTCGCGACCTAATAACGAAATTCCTGGCCTCTACACCCTTGACCATTACTCAGTTGGTCTTTTCTGTTTACAATGGAAAGGGGAGCCATGATTTTTCAGTAATAAAACAATGTCTCTTTCAAAATCTCTCACAAATTAACGTACAATATTTTCGTTATGGTATGTGCATACGCCGTTTAATATAATATAAAATTATAGTAAATTAGTTTCTATGGAATTACTTTTATAGATATTTTAATAAAAGTACACTCTGTGTTATCGGAATTTGATTACCTTTATGTTTAAAGACGTTACTATCATTTGTAGCATGACAAAGTAAAATTTATCCAGGAAATCATAATTATCCTTCCGTGGAAATTCTACGGGTTCCGCTAGTATTAATAAATATTGTACTTTTATTTGAACAAGCATCAAACCTTTCTCTCATATTTTATTCAATAAACGTTGACTAATTGAATCTTTCCCTGACAGTAACAGTGTTTCTTTGAGGAATCGATTTACCAATATAAATTAATGGAATTTTCTCCAACACCCCAATATTGCAGAACGGAGAGCTATTTTACTCTTATTTTATTGTCCCCATATTTTTCAGGTTTATATCAAAACTTTAAATAATCAATCCCTGTTAGAATTGTAGGCCCAAGATGTTCTAAATATGCCAACTCTAAATGTCAAATCTCTAACAAGTATGACAGGGTTTGGTATGGATGTTTTTTGGTGCAATGAATAGCAGCTTAGAATGAGAAAGAAGAGAAGAGATTTCGAATTCCAGTTTAATTAGCTGCATTCACTAACGCATAAATACCCTTGGGAAAGGTATGAATCTATCTCTTCACTCTCTAGCTATGGGTTGAATAGCAGGTTCTATAATCTTGGTTGGCAACCCGTCTACCGCAAAAGAAAAGGACAACCTACTGCGGAGAAGATCTTCTGCCTAGTCAGTCATGGATCGAAAGAGACATCATCGCCAAAGCGTGTATACATGATATATCCCGAAAAGGAATACAGTATAAAATTTACAGTTGAAGAATAGAACTCCACACCAGGAATAAGAAATACAGATTTATTGTACTATGGTACAATTAACAATAATACACATATAGGCAAGTCACGGGTTGGAGCGGAATCGACTATCGAATAGAGAATGCCTTCGCCTAAGACCTTCTGTATTTACTAGCCATCCCACACAAGGCCAGATGTGACACATGGTCATTTTATAGTGGGTATTCCCGGCCATATAGCCGGGCCAAAAAATCTCTGTCTATTTTTCCCCAGTCGTGGATCTACCCTTCGGCGGAAACACGACTGGGTTTGTGCTCTATGCTCGGAAGCAGAGAGCGCCCTCTACCCGAAGGCAGATAGCTGACAGTGTCATAGAAAAGTCAGGCGAGTGCCTACGACCTTCTGTATTTACTAGCCATCCCACGCAAGGCCAGATGTGACACATGGTCATTTTATAGTGGGTATTCCCGGCCATATAGCCGGGCCAAAAATATGTCTGTCTATTTTTACCGAGTCGTGGTTCTACCCTTCGGCGGAACCACGACTGGGTTTGTGTCATAGAGGAGTCAGGCGAATGCCTAAGACCTTCCTCGTCATACCGCTCGTTACCGTCTTTTATAACGTAGACCATTCTGTTCTCGGGGATGGCAGGATGTTCCACTATAACAATAAATACGGCACTTAACAGACTGGTGGCAGGATTTATCATTTATTGAATGGGTAGGCATTCTATAAAAGTTGCTGAAGGAAAGTTTGATGGAAAAATAAAATGAAACTAGCCGGATCTATACTTATTTATAAATGGAACTTTGTCTGTGTGTGTGTGTGTCTGTGTCCGTTACCTATAGACTCCGAAACGGCTGAACCGATTTACTTGAAAAATCACACAGTTGTACTATAAGCGTCTGCGAGTGTTCTTAGCTAGGTTTTTTGTCTAGGTACCCCCGATAAGTATCGAAAATCGACAAAATCGGCTTATAGTTGAAAAAAGGTCTTAGGCATTCGCCTGACTGCTCTATGACACTGTCAGGTCTCTGCCTTCGGGTAGAGGGCGCTCTCTGCTTCCGAGCAGAGAGCACAAACCCAGTCGTGGTTCCGCCGAAGGGTAGAACCACGACTGGGGAAAAATAGACAGACATTTTTTGGCCCGGCTATATGGCCGGGAATACCCTCTATAAAATGACCATGTGTCACATCTGGCCTTGCGTGGGATGGCTAGTAAATACGGAAATAGACTGATAACAAAATTGTTAAATGTTTGTTTCTCATAATTTTACAGGGAAGCCATTTCAAGAGATCTTGAATTTTCACGAAGATTGAAAACAACCTAATTAAGTTGATTGATTGCACAAGTAATAAAGAGGTAAGTAAACTTCAAAGACATTTTCTATTGTTTCCGCAACACAAAACAAAAGATGCCATTGAGAAATTCTGCGTCAACTAATGCTCACGACTCACTCCATACACCAGGAATACGGCTTGCTCTATTTCAATCAATACACTTGATGATAAATAGAAGAGACAAGTGTTATGCCTAAAAGCTGCAAAATATCCATTACCGTCATAAAATAAGTACGGATATTTTTTAAGCAGATGGGCGTTATGATGTAAGTAATGGATAAGAGCTCAGAGTGAGAAATCGGAGTGCCGAGTTCGAGTGCTGGTGGATTTTGTTTCATCCACTTACGCACAATAGCTTTAGGAAAGGTATTAATCTATCTCGTCTCTCTCCAGTTGGCTACCGGTGTTACCGCAGAAAGAAATGGCAGCCTATTGTAGCAAATTGTGTGTCTAGTCAATCATGTCTCAAAAAACACGTGATCGCCCAAGCGTGTATCATGTATGGTAATAAACGGACTCACTAATAATAATCATATAACGCAAAGTTCTGTTTGTTTTTTTTTTCCTGCATTTTTTTTTTATAGGCTTACGGCCACATAATGCTCAAAAAACGGTTCTTGTACAATTTCCGGAAGTAATAAACGCCGAGACTTGTCAGTAAGTAGTTTGTACGTTTTAATGTGCGGGTAGTGTCATGGATAAACGTACGTAATTGAAACTCGGAATGCCAAGTTCTAATTCAAGTCGGGTTCTTTACATCCATTTCTGAGCAAATTATTTTGGAAAGGCATGAATCACTCTTTTCTCCTCTAGATTTGGGCTAATTAGTAAAAATTTTATCAGTAAATTCCTATTAACCCCAAAAGATTATTAAATCTAAATTCATTTCTGGCTGTAAATAACCTGTTACTGGTTTATGTAAAATAAATCAGTCAATAGCAGTAATGCATATTTTGACAAAGCTGTGGTACAATTTCTTTAGATAAGAGTATGATAGCACAAGACTGGGAGAAGAGGAATCAGTTCTCGAAATTACTTAGTTTGAAACTGTTCTTGAACACACGTCCAGGTAACCTGGGTGTCTTTAATGATTCCTCTGTGCCAGTAACATACGGCACGCAGACGATACAGTGCTGATTGCAGACAAGGAAAAGAAACTACAAGAACTCCTACAGAATATAGTTTAAGAGAGTGACGAACTACATATAAACTGCAAGAAAACCGAATGCATGGTCATCAGCAAAAAGATCAGCCCAAAATACCAAAAACAGTTGGGAGATATTTTATAGTTTTGACCCCAGGGTTAACTATTTGCCCATAGCTGGAACCCTAAGAGGTGCTACTACTCCGGGTCAGGGCGGATATAATAACAACAACAATTAAGAGGTGGTTTCATGCTCCTCACAACGTCACAATCAGAGGCGTTGCTGGCGGATACATTTTACCGTCATACCCAGGACCTCGTCTGATCGATAATTTAATTTGGATATCATACATGGCGCTAAAACTTGTTAAAAATATCTGCAAAATTCTGACAAAAACTGAGAGTCCATCTATATTTCTTAGATGAGGTATTGTAACTATTTACACTGTTGGAGCTGCTGTCCTCATTGTTGCTGTCATATTCCCGACGTTTCTGCAGTTGTACGCTCAGGCTTTCTTCAGGTGTCTAAAATTTCCCATCGAAAACTTTATTTTGTCCACCGGGGTTAGTCAGTTAAGTGCCATACATGATACATGCTCATATGTCCCCATATTTTGTTCTGGTACTTTCAGGTCTATATCAAAAGTTTAAATGATCAATACCTGTTAGAATTCTAGGCCCAAGGTGTTCTAAATATGCCAACTCTAAGTGTCAAATCTCCAATAAGTATGACAGGGTTTGGTATGGATGTGTGTTTAGGTGCAATGAATAGCAGCTTAGAATGAGAAATAAGAGAACAGAGTTCGAATTCCAGTTTAATTAGCTGCATTCACTTACGCGTAAATACCCTTGGGAAAGGTATGAATCCATCTCTTCACTCTCTAGCTATGGGTTGAATAGCAGGTTCTATAATCTTGGTTGGCAACCCGTCTACCGCAAAAGAAAATGACAGCCTACTGCGGAGAAAATTTTCTGCCTAGTCAGTCATGCATCGAAAGAGACATCATCTCCAAACCGTGTATAACTATGGCACTTAACTAACTGATGGCAGGGTTCATTATTTATAGAATGCCAAGGCATTCTATAAAAGTTGCTGAAGGAAAGCTTGATCGAAAAATAAAATAAGTATATTGCCTATTGTGCAGTATACTTACAAGAGATAGTCAAAAGATATTTGAGAGAAAAATATTGAGAGCGACAAGAGACAGAGTTAAAAGATATTTAATTTACTTAGGTTTTAACTGAATTACATAGAATTCTCAACTGCCGTTTGTACACATTAAAGACACGATAGTCCTTGATTCAGTCAGTTAAGTGCTAAACAAGATACATACTTGGGCAAAAATGTCTCTTTCGGTTCATAACTGACTACAGAGATGTTTCCGCCGTAGGTTGCCATTTTTTCCGGCTGTTGACTGGCTGCCAACTAGGGCTATAGAACTCAGTCTGTCCTGCTACTAAACCAAAATATAAAGGGAGAAGAGAATAATTAAAACATTCTTTTATATGTGGGTAAGAGAATAAAACAAATTCATCTGGAATTCGAACTCTGTTCTTTGATTTCTCATTCCGAGATTCGACTAAAAAACAGTAGAAAATATTGTAGTTTTCCAACTGTGGAGATTTGTGAATTTCAAATCCAGGCCACATCCATTTCGGAACAATTTAGTTCCGAAATTTATCTTCATGGCCTGCATGTATTACACACCGAAATAATAATTTAAAAAATAATTAAAAAAAACACTATCATGTTTTTATGTATAATATTTACATAATCTCTGTTTTTTGTTTTTTGTTTTTTTTTTAATCGTATCACCCCGAGCAAGGCGGTAACGCCACTGATGTGCAGGGGGATACGTAATAGTGAAAAGATTGGAAAAGAGAAAGCCGGAAACCACATCCTAAACAGGGAACAAGTGATGAGCCTCTTAACCTGTTTAATAGGCGTGGGTGGAGTGTGAACCGGGCGATAGATTGATCTATCTACTCCAAATGAAAAAAGGATTGGAAAAGAGAAAGCCGGAAACCACATCCTAAACAGGGAAGAAGGGATGAGCCTCTTAACCTGTTCAATAGACATGGGTGGAGTGTGAACCACGCGATAGATAGATAGATCTATCTACTCCAATCAATTAATGTTATAACATCATTTAGGCATTTGTGTTCTTCATGAATTGCTTGTCGACCCGGGTAACTGACAGGGAATTTTGGATATATTTTTTGTAAATGCTGTGACTCTTCGGAATGTAGGCGATTATGGTTCATCCAAGATTTCATCAAGGATAAAGAAGAGGCTTGAGGCAGCAGAAATGTTGTTTTACAGAAGAATACCATGCTGAAGGATACCATGGACAGAGCCCATGTGCAACGATGAGGTGTTGAAAAGTATGTAAACGAGAAGAAAACTGTTACTAAATATGAGGATAAAACAAATGAGATTCATGGAACAGAAAGGAGAGACAGGTAAACGCAGCGCGAGACGTACTTGTTAGGTCTGAGTAAATGGTTGACGGAGCGGGGCTTAGATATATCAAGAGAAAAATATTGAGAGCGACAAGAGACAGAGTTAAGTGAAAATCCTTGATCGCCTACTTCTTGAAAGGACACGGCACATGAAAAAAAAAAGAAATTTATTCCTCCTACACCTTTCCGCACCCAATTTACTCAAAATCACTAAGATGCCTCTTTCACACTCACTTTCAATCTGTCCTATAGACATCAGCTTTTCCAAGATTACGTTTTTCATCGTGTGTTCGAAGAATTTCAACTACTTCTTCCTGATATAAAGCTTCCTTTTTTCCATTATCCTTAAAACTCAATCGTTGCCGACATGTTTGGATTCTCAGCATTATTCTGTAGATCATGCTTTCTGTTGCTCCAAATCTCCACACTTTCTTACCTTTTATAGCTGTTAGCAATTCTTCTCTTTGCTCTAGTCCATGATGCGCTGCTCCCTCTTTCCCTCTTGTCTTCAATGGCATATCCGGTAGCAAGGCCTCTGACTGGGAGGTTGTGAGGATCACGGAACCAACATTTAATTACTGTTGTTCTCAGGTCAACCATGACTCGGAGTGGTAGCACCTGTTAGGGTCCAAACTAGGAGAAAGTAATTTATCCCAAACCTTGAGTCAGAACACTATGAAAGTATAAAAATAGACTTTTACAGTGAAAATACAGGTATACATTTTTGAAGGAAAAATTTTCCCAGCAATAGATTTCTGAAGGGAAAAATATTATCAGCAATATATTTTTGAAGAAAAATAGGGTTTTACCAGCAATATAATTTTGAAGAAAAATAGGATTTTTACCAGCAATATATTTTTGAATAAAAGGAGGATTTTACTAGCAATATATTTTTGAAGAAAAATAGAAGTTTACCAGTAATATATTTTTGAAGAAAAAGAGGATTTTACTAGCAATATATTTTTGAATAAAAATAGGATTTTACCAGTAATATATTTTTGAAGTAAAATAGGGTTTTACCAGCAATATATTTTTGAAGTAAAATAGGATTTTATCAGCAATTTATTTTTGAAGAAAAAGACGATTTTACTAGCAATATATTTTTGAAGAAAAATAGGATTTTACCAGTAATATATTTTTGAAGTAAAATAGGATTTTACCAGCAATATATTTTGGAAGAAAAAATAGGATTTTATCAGCAGTATATTTTTGAAGAAAAAGAGGATTTTACTAGCAATATATTTTTGAAGAAAAATAGGATTTTACCAGTAATATATTTCTGAAGTAAAATAGGATTTTACCAGCAATATATTTTTGAAGAAAAATAGGATTTTATCAGCAATATATTTTTGAATAAAAATAGGATTTTACCAGTAATATATTTTTGAAGTAAAATAGGATTTTACCAGTAATATATTTTTGAAGAAAAAATAGGATTTTATCAGCAATATATTTTTGAAGAAAAAGAGGATTTTACTAGCAATATATTTTTGAAGTAAAATAGGATTTTACCAGTAATATATTTTTGAATAAAAATACGATTTTACCAGTAATATATTTTTGAAGTAAAATAGGGTTTTACTAGCAATATATTTTTGAAGAAAAATAGGATTTTACCAGTAATATATTTTTGAAGAAAAAGACGATTTTACTAGCAATATATTTTTGAAGAAAAATACGATTTTATCAGCAATATATTTTTGAAGAAAAATAGGATTTTACCAGTAATAAATTTTTGAATAAAAATAGGATTTTATCAGCAATATATTTTTGAATAAAAATACGATTTTACCAGTAATATATTTTTGAAGTAAAATAGGGTTTTACCAGCAATATATTTTTGAAGTAAAATAGGATTTTACCAGTAATATATTTTTGAAGAAAAATAGGATTTTATCAGCAATATATTTTTGAATAAAAATAGGATTTTACCAGTAATATATTTTTGAAGAAAAATCGGATTTTATCAGCAATATATTTTTGCATAAAAATAGGATTTTATCAGCAATATATTTTTGAAGAAAAATAGCATTTTACCAGTAATATATTTTTGAAGTAAAATAGGATTTTACTAGCAATATATTTTTGAAGAAAAATAGGATTTTATCAGCAATATATTTTTGAAGAAAAAGAGGATTTTACTAGCAATATATTTTTGAAGAAAAATAGGATTTTACCAGTAATATATTTTTGAAGAAAAAGAGGATTTTACTAGCAATATATTTTTGAATAAAAAAACGATTTTACCAGTAATATATTTTTGAAGTAAAATAGGGTTTTACTAGCAATATATTTTTGAAGAAAAATAGGATTTTACCAGTAATATATTTTTGAAGAAAAAGAGGATTTTACTAGCAATATATTTTTGAATAAAAATACGATTTTACCAGTAATATATTTTTGAAGTAAAATAGTGTTTTACCAGCAATATATTTTTGAAGTAAAATAGGATTTTATCAGCAATATATTTTTGAAGAAAAAGAGGATTTTACTAGCAATATATTTTTGAAGTAAAATAGGATTTTACCAGTAATATATTTTTGAATAAAAATACGATTTTACCAGTAATATATTTTTGAAGTAAAATAGGGTTTTACTAGCAATATATTTTTGAAGAAAAATAGGATTTTACCAGTAATATATTTTTGAAGAAAAAGAGGATTTTACTAGCAATATATTTTTGAAGAAAAATACGATTTTATCAGCAATATATTTTTGAAGAAAAATAGGATTTTACCAGTAATATATTTTTGAAGTAAAATAGGGTTTTACCAGCAATATATTTTTGAAGTAAAATAGGATTTTACCAGTAATATATTTTTGAAGAAAAATAGGATTTTATCAGCAATATATTTTTGAATAAAAATAGGATTTTACCAGTAATATATTTTTGAAGAAAAATCGGATTTTATCAGCAATATATTTTTGAATAAAAATAGGATTTTATCAGCAATATATTTTTGAAGAAAAATAGCATTTTACCAGTAATATATTTTTGAAGTAAAATAGGATTTTACCAGCAATATATTTTTGAAGAAAAATAGGATTTTATCAGCAATATATTTTTGAAGAAAAAGAGGATTTTACTAGCAATATATTTTTGAAGAAAAAGAGGATTTTACCAGTAATATATTTTTGAAGAAAAAGAGGATTTTACTAGCAATATATTTTTGAATAAAAAAACGATTTTACCAGTAATATATTTTTGAAGTAAAATAGGGTTTTACTAGCAATATATTTTTGAAGAAAAATAGGATTTTACCAGTAATATATTTTTGAAGAAAAAGAGGATTTTACTAGCATTATATTTTTGAATAAAAATACGATTTTACCAGTAATATATTTTTGAAGTAAAATAGTGTTTTACCAGCAATATATTTTTGAAGTAAAATAGGATTTTATCAGCAATATATTTTTGAAGAAAAAGAGGATTTTACTAGCAATATATTTTTGAATAAAAATAGGATTTTACCAGTAATATATTTCTGAAGTAAAATAGGATTTTACCAGCAATATATTTTTGAAGAAAAAATAGGATTTTATCAGCAATATATTTTTGAACAAAAAGAGGATTTTACTAGCAATATATTTTTGAATAAAAATAGGATTTTACCAGTAACATATTTTTGAAGTAAAATAGGATTTTACCAGCAATATATTTTGGGAAAAATACATACCAGCAATACATCTGACTGTCAACAAAGAACACTTTACAAAAATACGGAAGCTGATCTACAAAACTCATTTTTTAAAAAGCGAATACATATTTTGTTCCTACATATCTATTGTAAAAATCATGTCAGTATTAAATAACAGATTGGTGTTGATATACTACAAATCAGACCAAACCAAACATCATTTTCTTGAGATTATCAAATTTTGCAATTTTTCCTTCTTTCCCCATTATATGGTCAACGTCCATATGTCTACTGCTAGAGGTCTACAGGCCTTTGACTAGAGTTCTACGACTATTGGTCTCCGGCTATTGACTATGCCTACGTCTCAGGATACTGCATACGACGAGTACCATCCATTACGTACTAGATTATCCCACTCGGTTACATTTGCCTAAACCACATGCTACCTCGAATCAGATATATATCCCTTTCCAGGACATATCACAAAGAATCTGCAATTTTACTCTCCCTAACCTGACATTATCGCCTTCAATCACTTACCATGACTGTTACGTACCTTTTTTTTTTAATATTCTCATGCAAATTATTCTGATGAGAGTACCATTCTGGGACTTCGACTATAATCAAAAAGTCGGACTGGTAGGTAGGACTCATCATGTTAGGGTTAACCATTCTAAGTGTAAGTGTATGTTCTAATATTTTCTTCTTGGGCACTCATTACCGAAAGTGAGTTCTTGCCATATAAGATCGAAACACCGGTCCTCGTCTTGCAACGTCGAGTCTGCTCAGTCGGCTTGAAAATATCAGGTTCTGCAAGAATCAATGTACGGATGGTGCCGAGTTCTAATACCAGACGGGTTCGTTATATTTACGTACGTGCAAATAGCCTTGGGGATGGTGTAAATCCACATCTTCTCCCTGGGAAAATGGTAAATTAGTAGGACATGTCTGGTCAAGCGCCCCGACCGCTCATTTCAGTGTTCTCCAAAGGAGAATCTGTTCTGTGATCGGTCCAGACCTAGAAGTTCGACCCCAGACACTTTCTCACCGGTGAAATGTGGCTTCCCTCTGTCACTTCTACAAATATTTTCATGGATTCTGCTCTGACAAACTTAAGTCACTGGTTTCCCCGTCACAAGAATTTACTCGAGCAACCAGACTGGTAACAAGGACCAAGTCCAAAACTTTCACAGTTAAACCTACAAAATGCAGCCGACAATTCTTCTCCATCAGCTTCTTTTCTCGCACTTCCCGCCTGTGGAAATCGTTTCCGTATGCTTGCTTTCCTGACGGCTACACCCTCCAGGAATTTAAATGCAATTTCGTTCTTTTCCATTCTCACTTTACCTTAACAACTGTCATCACACCTGTATTCCCATCCTTCTCTTGCCCTTTTCTTGACACCATCTCTAATTGATTTGTCTTTCTCTTTACTCTCCTCCTGTTTAAACTTTTACTCTCTTATGTAGCCCCCTGCGCATCAGCGGTGGTACCGCCTTGCTTGGGCTGAAACAATAAAATTATGTTTTAGAGCAGCTAAGACGCGCTCTCAAGAATGGACCGAGGTAGCTATAAAAGAACGACTACAATTATTGTGGTATTTTTGAGAGTCATTGACCTTCTGAGAAAATTAACTGCCTACGTCAGTTGTTCTCTTTGTCGGACTCTCTGTCTCCAGGTGGAAACGAACCCATACGAGGCTCTAACCTTCGGCGTAGCCTCGTCTGGGGAAAAGCAAACGTTTTATTGTCCGAGCTTACGGGCACAGTTTTCCAACTTAAATAAATCTTGATCGTTCCCGTATCTTTTTCGTTTTCCTAAATGCTGGATTGCTATGTGGTATCTTTTCTTCTGCATGGCAGTGAATGTTGCATGATGTCTTCATAGATTAAGGAGAGGCTTGAGGCAGCAGAATTTTTTTTTTAAAGAAGGAATCTGAGGAAACCATGGACTGATTTCGTGACTAACGATGAGGTGTTGGAGAGGATAAAAACGAGAAAAAAGTCATACTTAATATAAGAAAGAGACAGGTGAGAAGGCGTGGAAAACTTAATACTCACAAGACGAATAGCGGGAAAGACAGACAAGGAAAAGCAGCGTAAGACCATGTGGGAAGGGGTTGATATCTTCGGAGGGCCAATAACGATTAGCAACGGACTGTCCACTCTGGGGACTCTAACGACTTAACCTTTCCTCTCTTCTAATATTTCTTGTTCTGTCTTTCTCATGCTTGCCTTCTTTGTATTATTATCCATTCGCATGGATTCTGTGCTGTAGATACTCAGCACACATCTTCTGGGTATTGTCCTGGCAACTCGGTGATGTAACAGATTAGCAACAAAGAATATTTGCTATTTATTATAATATTGGTGGACGATGATTTTTTTTTCGACTAGCGAAATCGATATGTCAAAAAAAAAAACTTACGCCGAAAACATCAGTCAGTTAAGTGCCAGACGTGAAACACGCTTCAGCGATCATGTCTCGAAAGAGACATGACTGACTGGACAGAAGATTATCCCGAAGTAGTTTTCCATTGCTTTCTCTGGTAAATTGGTTGCCAGCCAAGACTACAGAACCCAATCTGTCCTGTTATTTAACCCATAACTAGGAGGAAGAGACGGATTAATACCTTTCCCAAAGGCATTTGCGCGCAAGTGAATGCAATGAATTCAAGTGGAATTTGAACTCGGCTCCCCGATTTCTCGCTCCGAGCCGATAATCCACTGCACCACAACGCACAAGGGAAAAATCAGACTAGCGATAAAGATATCAACAAACAAAACCTATATACAAGAGATTTTGGCTAAAAAGATTTCAAACACGTAAATCTTTAATAACAAATTTGGAGTCGAAAAATCAAACGGCAAAAATATTCGTACTGATTTACTGACGAAAACGTTTGTTTGACGACAATTTCAAAATAATCAGGAACAACAGTACAAAAAATGGAGGACATCCAAATATGCTTCCTTCAATTTTTTAAGCACAAAGAATTAGCACAAAAACAATTTGTAAATAACAAAAATTAGCACAAACACGGCAAGAAAATTAAGAATTAGCACAAAATTGGCAAGAAAAGCAACTTGCTATACTGATGGAAATTTTCTCAAAAAGATAAACAAGCCCAGAAAAGCAGGATACATTTTAGCAGTATGCTGTGTTTAAATCAAATGAAAAAATTTGCATATAAACATGAAGAGGGAGTTACGTTGGATGCTTATTATCACAGGTTTGAGGAGATATCTGTTAAAGCATGCTCAAACTAATTATATGATTAGTAAACAAGTTTACTATTAAGTAAGTTTGGTGGTTCGGAATACAAAACTACAGAAACTATATTCTAACATAAATACATGGATAAATTACATTTGAAGAAACAATCAAGATATTGTCTAAAACTTTCGCTGAACGTAGTTCTTTATTATGCATGCGATGGCGTTGCTTAACTTTGTCAAAAAACGATCATTAATCTACAGCATATTCAAAATTATAGTGAATAATGAGTGTAAAATGTTCTAAGCACGGATATGTTCAAGTGTTTAATTTTTGTACAATTTTTGTAACCTCACCAAGTGAAACAGACGTCCGTGCGGAACTCTTAAATTTGGAACAAGACCAGAAAATAACTCTACAAATATTGGCTAAGGAATGTCAGAAAATTGTAAACTTAAAAAAGATACCGCAAATGTTGAACAACGAGGCATATTACATTACATGACCACAAAGTAAGCACAGTTAAAACAAATCCATGCTAATGTTGTGGTCAGTTACAGCTATATAAGGATTGTCTATTTAAACGCTTCAATTGAATTATAAACATCATAAGAGTTCTTTTTGCAAAAGAATGTCAAAAGAAAATCAAACATGTGGCTCGTTATACCATGGGAGAAAATGTAGCAGAAAAAAATTCATAAAATCTCGATTGAATGACACGAAAGTAAAAATGCAAATTGACAATTACCAATGTGGATACATTGAATACAATTAGTAGATCTGCATTATGCAGATCTACAAAAAATTGCCAAAGGCATATTAGGCAAACAAAACTTGAATTTCTTAGTGAAAATTATTTGAAGGTTGTTTTTGCTGGAAAAAGAAAGAGAATTAATAGCCTATGTCATGCAGCAAACACAGAATCTATTCGGTATTGATTGGATTTGAATAATTTAATATTCCTATCAACACATTTTGTAACAATGTTGGATTATGTAATAACATAAAAAATTTTAAAAAAATTTTAATAGGAATTTAAAGGCAAGATTCCCACATATATTTTCTAAAGGCCTATGATTTTATTCTAAGGTTAAAGCAAAGTAAAAGAAAATGTAACTCCAGCGTTTCGAATTAAATGACCGGTAACATTTGCCATACTAGAAGACATAGACAAAGAGTTGGAACGTCCAGAAAAAGAAGGCATTATAGACAAAGCAAATTAAAATCAATGAACGAGTACAACAGTATACGTAAGGAAAAAGATAATACAATCAGAGTCTGCGCCGACCATTCCACAGGATTAAATGAATGCCTGAAACAGCATAATTACCATCTACTTTCAGCAGAAAATATATTTGCGAAGATGAATAGAGGAAAAATATTTTCTAGTTTAGAATTGTTAGAAACATATTTACAAATTTCGGTGGACGAGGAGTTTGCAAAAATATTAACTATAAATACGCACAAGGGTATATTTTAGTTTAGCTGATTACCTTTCGGAGTAAATGTAGCACTCGACACGATGCTAAATGTTTTGGATTACGCTATGGCATAACCTGACAATGTGTTAAAAGCATAGACCGTAAAAAAGAGGCAAATAACGTGAACTAGGTGCTTAGAAGGATAAGATATGATGGGTTTAATCTCAATATAGTATCAGTTCTTTCCACCAAAATTTAATTATTTAGGTCAAATTATTGATGACAAACTTAGAAGGCCGGATTCTACAGAATAAAGAATATGCTAGCACCTACAAATATTTCATCCATCCAAGAATTCTTAGGATTAGTGAAATACTATAGTAGGTACATTACTAACATGGATAATCTCAGATAACTTTTGTTAAATTTTTGACATAAGAAAAGAAATAGGTATAGTTTGAAGAATTCGAGGAAGTATATCAGAATTTGAAAGCGGCTTTAATTTCTGATCGATAGTTAACGCATTATGAACAGACGAAGGAAATATAAGTAGCAAGTGACGTTAGGTTTAGGGGCCATATTGTTTCAGAAACAAAATGAAGGAAAACTAAAAACCGTGTTTATCAGATCTCAAGAACGCTGCTGCCAGTGCATCAAAAAACATCTGAAATCAAAAAAGGTTTAGCAATTTTGGTTGGTTGTTTTGTTTTTATGGCAAATCACCACCTCGGCCGGTCATTTATTGCTAACTAAACTTTATTTATCTATTGCTGGTAATACCTTTTTTTTTCTTTCAACAATTTATTGTTGTTTATATAAGTTTTTGTGTCTAGTAATACATTTTTCTTTTTTCGAGTATCAAGATTCACTGAGAATTTTTTAAGGGCAGGGTCCCCAAGTCCTACCCTTGTTATTTAACCCATTACTGGAGGGAAGGGACGGATTAATATATTTCCCAAGGGTACCAGTGCTTAAGTGAATGCAGGGTATTCAACTTGAATTCGAACTCGGCTCACCGATTTCTCTTTCCGAGCCGATATCCACTGCACCACAACGCACATCCGTCACTATATGTTCACAGCACCTGGTATTCCCAAGCGGTCACCCATCTAAGTACTGACTAGGCTCAACATTGCTTAACATCGGTGATCGAGCGAGAACAGGTATATTCAACGTGATAGGCCGTAAGCCCGGTTTAGCAATGGTTTTTGCTGTAAAACGTTTGAAAGCAGACAGTTTATTTTTCAAACGGATCACCGTATTTTGGTGACAATAATTGGCTCGACGAAAAGTATTCAAACGGACACTGCAATGATGGGCGAATATCTTACTTAACTATTCCTTTAAAATGGAGTATTTACTTTTAAAAAAAAGACAGCGCATGCAGACGGATTATCAAGATTGATTCCAAGAATGACCAAACCACTAGAAGAAAAATTAAAAGTTTTATTGTTTTTTGAGTCAGAAATAAAAGTTATTCGTCTATATTTCTGAGATGAGGTAGTATTTACATTATTCGGATTATTGCCTCATCTTTGTTGCCATTTGTACGACGTTTCAGCCGTTATACGCCCCGGCCTTCTTCAGGTGCTAAGAATTTCGAAATGAAACATTTATTACATCACTGGGGTATATGAACTCCATTTCTTGCGTAGTAGTGCCTTTTTGTAGTCATGTGTTATCTCCTTCTAAGCCTGTAAGTTACTTGTTCATTACTGCTGTAGCCTGATATTGAACTCACAACTCTTTGGGTCGAGTCACAGGAACTAACCAACGTCTGTATCCATTTGGCCATGTGTCCTTAATGTTGAGTACAATAGTCCTGCTAATGTAAATACTGTAAAAACGTTATGTATCATCATGTGTGAAAATTATCTGTCACGATTTGCGAAATTAGAACTTAAGTGAATTTTGACAATTTCATAACTCACAAAAAGGGTTATTATGGGGAAAAGGATAAAAAAAACTTAATTACCTTAACATTACCTGCAATTATCGTAATTACCCGTCCAACGTATTATCGTATGATAAGGTAAACGGGTAGTAATTCCGGAAGTATTAACAAAAGAATATTACAAAGTTTCCATACGAGACATCCCGTCATTTCACGAATGAACGTGTTTATGCGGTTTCGTGTATTAGAACAGATTTTTTTAATCATTTCACCCCAAACAAGGCATTCCACTGCCACTATTACGCAGGGGGTTACATAGGGGAAGGTGAAGAGAAAGAGTGATTAGATATAGGAAATGTCAGAAGGAGGTTGATAGACGTGTAAGGATACCGAGGCTGAGGGTTGGGTAGATGGGAAGAGTGTTTGAGAGAATGGATGCGAGTTAGTGTGTTAGGAGGTGTCTATTGACCTTACATTTAAACTCCTGGAGATTGTAGCTCTCGGGGAAGCAATAATGTAGAAAAGAATTCCACAGGAGGAGAGTGCGAGAAAAAAGCTGTAGTAGCAATTGCGGTTACATTTTATCGGTTTCACTGCAAAAGGGTGGGACCTAGTTGCTAATCTAGTATCTCGTGCAAATTCGTACCTAGGGGGGCACCAGTGATCTAAGTTCATCGGAGCAGAAGCCGTGAAAGTATTTATAGAAGAGGCACGGGGAAGCCACGTCACGCCGGTGAGAGAGTAACTACAGCCGGTCTGCCAAGTCGGTATCGATCACATTACAGACTCTTCGTTGTATTTTGTCAAGAACCCCGAGGAGAATAGCATGGGCACCCGATCAGATGTGGCAGCAGTATTCAATACACGGGCGGATGATGGATTTATATATGTACAGGATAAATTCAGACGGAAAAAACTTCCGGGCCCTGCACAGAAAACCGACTTTCATAGCAGCGGATTTAGCAATGGATTTGATAAAGTCATTCTACTTGAAGTCCGCTTAGAGTGTGAGGCCAAGGAGGCGTAGTGTTTTACTCTCTGGGAGACAAACCTGTTCCACACTAATGGGAGGTAGGTGCGATTGTTTATGATAGTTAATTGATAGCAGCTTGGTTTTAGAAGCATTAAAATTTACGCGCCATTTCTTACCCCAGTCCACTACTGGTTGGAGGTTCTTTTCAAGCTCGGATACGAGGTTCGATTTGTCGCCCACACCAGATTTTTGATCGAGGCGAGAGTAAACTGTGGTGTCATCGGCATACTTGGGATCTTATGGCATCAGGGAGACCATTAATGTAGATCAGAAAGAGCGTAGGACCTAGGACAGAGCCTGAAGGGACACCAGCGTTCATATGGTAGATCTGGGGGCATGTACGTTTAATACCACTTTCAATGTGCAGTTAGATAGGAAAGACTGGATTAGGTCAAACTAATGTGCAGTTATGCCATAGCTCCGCAGTGTGCGTAGAAGGCCAGCATGCCAAACTCTGTCGAACGTTTTAGCGATATCCAACAGTTCGGGCTTAACCATTCTTGTCAAGAGCCTAGTATATATATTCGGTGGTGGTCGTTAGCATATCATTAGTAGACCTGGTGAAGCGGAAACAGTACTGTCTCTCCGAGAGGTGCCTGCGGGCTGTGAGATGCTGAACGACATCGGCGTTGGTAATGACTTCGAACACTTTGCCAACGATCGGAAAATGGCTGATAGCGCGGTAACTTGCGGAGTCCGAGGGTTCTCCAGTGTTCTTAAATATAGGGACTACAGAGGAAGACTTCCAACAGGCAGGAAAGCAGGAAGCAGATAGGCAGAAGTTGTAGAGAAAGAGGACAGAGGAGAGTTCAGGGGGACATTTCTTAAAGACTATGATTAGGATTCCGTCCCCTCCGCTCGCTTTGTGAGGGTCATGTTTTGAGATTATGTTAAAAACCAGCGAGGGTGTAATGTGGATGTCATTCAGTTGAGCCTCAGTTTTAGGTGGGAAGTCGGGTGTAGAAACTCCAGACGAATCCAGTTTCAAATTGGTCGAGAATCTGCGAGCAAAGCATTCAGCCTTGTCCGCTGAAGTGGTGAGGACCTCAATGGATAAGGAATGCAAGAATTAACGGCAACAAAATCACCACCAATAAAGTTTAACGCATGGCACAAAACTGACAAGCCTTGTTCTAGGCTACACATAGATTAATCTTCCTTATATTAAGTCCTAGCAGTATAGCCCGGCGTTGCTCGGGTGTAATGAAAGCTTTAAAACTAATCAATGGTCCTGGAGCTCAGACTCTTTGGACGTTGGCACGAAACACTAAAAAGCAATAGTTGTTTCCAGTTAAAGCGAAGCCGTAGACTGAAAGAAAAATGAATGGATGTAAGTCAAATTTTGATTTCCTGGTATCGCTATCAAATAAGTATTTTTCGTCGTAGACTGAATTTCGAAGGATACATAAGTCCTCTGAGTAAATGGCATCATGGCTGAGACTATGAAGTACAATTATACCTACTTAGAGCCAAACCCGAAGCAAAAACTAAAATAAAAGGGCTGAAAAAAATACAGACATACAGGCAGATAAACAGACACACACACACAAACATCTTGCCTTTTATATATATATATATATATATATATATATATATATATATTACCGATTTTCCACAATATTGTAAGAATTGCAACCTTAAAACTTCTGAATATCGTTTCTTATCACACACTATGAGTGTATCAAATTTGATTAAAATCGGACCACTCTTTCTATAACCCAATTTTCTGATTATCCATTTTCGATATTTATTGCGGGTACCTCAACATAAAATCTCGCTAAGAACACTCGCAGACTTTTATAGTACAACTGTATAAATTTTAAAGAATATCGGTTCAGCCATTTCGGAGTCTATAGGTAACGGACACACACACATACACACACAGAGACAAAGTTACATTTATAAATATGTTTTGATGAGTTCTTTTCTCGTTTCTATTCTCTACAGCACCAAATCTTGGTATCCTCAGAGTTCTTCTTTTTAAAAAACAGTGCTGATAAGTGGTATATACTACTTTGTTGCGGTGGTAAACTTTTCCAAATTGCAAGAACTATTCAGATGCAAATCACTGATAGAAAAGATCACTATAGAATTTCTAAACAAATTGTTTGCAAGATTTGCTGTAACGGATTCGATCGTTTTAGACAACGAAACGTAAATTCTCATCAAGAGAATTTTCAAATATTTGCAAAATGTATACAATGACACATTCGATATATGCTCCCTACTATGCGAGATTTAACGGGTTGGTAGAACGATTTGTCAACGTTTTCAAAACGGCAATAAAAGACGGAAGGAATAGAAACATGAAATGAGGAGCTACGGAATTGTTGTTCCGTCCACCGTATCACACCAAACGCAAACGCAGGAATGTCTCCTGCAAAGTTAATGTTTGTAAGGAAGATCAAAACAGTTTTCGATGAACTGAAACCAAATAAAGAAAAATATATGATTGACAAAATTAAGTTCAAGGACAAACGGTTCTGCTCTGGTGAAAGAAGTTATTTTAAAAATTACGAACCCTGTAAGGGGTCATGTTGAGAAGGCGTTATAGACAAGCAAATTAGCCACATGATGTACCTTATAAAACATCTAAAGTCGATTATAAGAAAACTCGTAAGCCAAATAAAAAGAAAGCACACTACTAAATAGCATAGGGAAGAACACGTGGAAGTAATATACGACATCTTCGATGTGCCGATGAATCCAGAGGTTTAGCAAAGATGCTTCTTCTTCTTCTTCTTCTTCTTCTTCTTCTTCTTCTTCTTCTTCTTCTTCATGTGCTGTGTCTCTTCAGGACGTAGGCGATCATGGACTTCTAATTGGCCCTGTCTCTTGTCGCTCCCAACATTCTTCCTCTTGCTATCTCTATCAACCCCCAATCTGCCAGCCATTTGCTCAAGTCTATCAAGTAGGTCTTACGCTACTTTTCCCTGTCTCTCTTTCCCGCGATTCGTCTTGTGAGTATTAAGTTTTCCACCCCCCTCTCATCTGTCTCTTTCTTTATATTAAGTATGACTTTTTTCTTGTTTTTATCCTCTTCAACACCTCATCCTTAGTCACGTACTCAGTCCATGTTTCCCTCAGATTCCTTCTTTAAAAAACATTTCTGATGCCTTAGGCCTCTCCTTCATCCATGAAGACATCATGCAACGTTCACTGCCATACAGAAGAACAGATACCCCATAGCAATTCAGCATTTAGGAAAAACGAAAAAGAAGTGCTACAGGAACGATCAAAGTTTATCTAAAAATAAAAAAGTATATCGTCTAGGGGACGAAACATTTCAGTGGGGAGGTGTTGTAGAGCAGCTAACACCTCTCTAGTCCTCTCAAGAATAGAATGGTATATGCAATAAGATAGCTATAATAATAAAGGCTAATAACTCTGTGTGATTTCGGAGTGTCATTCATGATTAGTATCGGACTGTGCTCTCTGCAACTCTAACGCCTTCACCTCTCTGCTTTTCTACTATTTGTTGGATGTTTATGGTGTTTGACTTATTTGTATAAATATCTCTTAGCATGGATATTGTGCTGAAGATAATCAGCACGCATTTCCTGGGTATCGTCTTGCCACCTCGGCTATACAACAGATGCTTACATTCCGAAAAATATCTTCTGGTCGTAAATAAACTTCAAAAGGTTGATAAGCCGTAAAAATAAACAATACGCCAATACTCTTCTATTTAACACCTCAAGTTTGCATTCCTACTAGATTCTTCCATCAAAATTTGAATACAGTGTCAAAAATCATTTTCTGTTTCCTTAAATCTTGAACTTATAAAAATCTTAGTAAGATATTTTAGTACCCTTCACATTCAGTTGTCCTCTGGCGTCTTAGTGGCTTTATCTTCTTGCTTGAGGAGAAATAATAAAAAACGTCTGTATGTCGATAATAAAAATATATTCAGTGCATGTTCAATATATTTAAATCTGTCATATCATCTGTAGTTATCGGAAAAGTCTTAAAAAGTTTATACGGCAATTATGTCTCAACATCATCACCTTTCCTCTCAAGGACACTTTTACCGTCAATCTTTTAAGTAGATCTTATATATTTCACACTATAAATAAAAAATTTCAGTCAGAGTAAAGGCCCAAGTTGAGAGTTACTAATTTGAGATGTTAATATCTAGTACGTACAGAAGTTTAACAATCTTTGATTGGTAAATAGTTTTAGTAATAATCAGTGAACTTTTTGCCACTATAAAAAATATTTTTAAAATATTTTAACCGAAGAACGGAAACAAAGTTACTAAGACACAGAAAGAGAAGTTACTTAGATGCCTTGAAGTAATTTTTATTTATTTACTTTTTATTCGACCATTTTTTTTATTATTATTGACAAGGAGAGATTGTTCTAGAAGTTTTATATCTCTCATATGAGAAAAATACGGTAGCCCCTAAGATGGATATTCATTAAGATTTGCTTCAATATTTACCAGGTTGCATTAACTTTAATGCTTTTAATGCAATTAATTCTGCTGATCGTAGTAAGATTCCAAGTTGATTTATATTTTTATATTCTCGTGAGAATATGTTAACGATCCAATGCATAGCCCAAGGGTGTAGATTACAAGTTGGCAATTCTCTGCAGATAACAGGTCACTAACAGTTTGCACAATCGTCTTAGTTCTTCCTTTGAAATTTTGTAAGTTGAATGACAAAACACTTGTCCTAATTTCAAATATCAACATTCCTAGATGTCAGAAAAATACAAAGCAAATAAGAGAGGCTGTACAACGCAACCCTCATTTTTTATAATATAAACAATTAATGTGTGGACAAAGAGGCAAGATCTAACTGAAACCATCATCCCATGATATAAAGATATAATGATAGTGAGCTTCCTTTCAGGAACATCCATCTTTCTAAAGACACCCCAAAAAGGATACTTTAAAGTGGTATCAAACGTTTTCGCGAGATCAACACTAAAAATAAATAAATCCTTGTCGTGCCCTCGTTCTTTCTATAGTAGTTGACTCAAATGGAAAACCATGTCCAATTAATCCCATCATACCGTAAGCCGTACTGAGATTCGGACAAACCTGAATTAGACAAAGAAAAAATGAGTTTATGCAAGATGCGCCTACCAAGAATTTCCCCAGAAACATAGAGGGGAGATAACTATGTTCGTCACACTCACATATATTACTTTTTGTTCATAGGGATGCGCAATAGAAGCTTTTTAAACTGCTAGGAAATTTATCCTGATTTCCAGATCGAAGAAAAGAAATTACTTATCAAGTTATTGCTGTCATGTTTGTATATTTCATCGTTACCAGCCGACTTCCTGTTTGTCAGTTGATTTATGGACTTTTATTGCTATGTGACGTCAGTTCTTCAATATGGCTGCGAATGCTGGACAATATCATCAACGACGAAGGAAAAACGTTAAAGCAACTGAAATGTGGTTCTACAGAAGGATGCTGCACATATCACGGACCGAGCATGTGAGCAATTATGAGGCTTTGGAAAGGACGGAAACGAAAAGGAAATTAATGTCTAATTGGAGTAGACAGACTAAACTATTGCCCGGTTCACACTCCACCCACGTCTATTGACCAGGTAAAGAGGCGCATCCCTTGTTCTCTGTTTAGGATATGGTTTCCGGTTTTCTGTTTTCCAATCTTTTCACTCTTACGTAGCCCCCTGCGCATCAGTAGCGTTACCGCCTTGTTCGGGGTGATATGATTAAAAGAAAAATACTGAGCATCAGGAAGAGACAGCTAAAGTTCCTGGAACATTCAATAAGAGAAAAGGGCTTGGAGAACCTGATACTATCAACCCAGATAGAGGGAAAAAGAGACAGAGGAAAGCAACGGATAACATATTTGAAAGGCCTGAGCAAGAGGATGACAGAACGGGAGTTTCGTGGTGTTACAGGAGAAAACGTGCTAAGAGTCACAAAGGAATAGAAAGACGTGCAAGGCCATGATCGTCATCGTCCTGAAGGGACAAGGCACATAAAAAATATCAGAAAAAAGATAGAGTAACTGAAAGCCCTTCAAGAATAGTCTTTTGTGGATCGTTGTTTAGATTCTCAACATTTGACCACATGTTTAGAACATTAAAGAGCGTTTAGTAATCTCCTTTTTCTTTGCCATCGGAAGAAACAATTTGTGCTGATACATTTGACATGATTCTAAAGGAACTCCGATTCTGATACAATACTTTAAAGTCAAATCTATTAAAAGCATCTTGCAAATCATTTGCTTTCTCTTGTTTAATTTTTCGTAGTTAAACTTGGTTTATTGCTTTCTTGAATTCATGACGTTTTGTGACATTGTTCCATGTCTGATGTCTGTTGACGCTGGTCAGTCATGGTTAGAGTGCTATAGATGGTAAACGCTTAGGCGATCTTGTCTCGAAAGCGACATGACTGACTGGGCAGAACATTATCCCGCAATAGGTTGCCATTGCTTTCTGCGGTAGACTGGTTGCCAGCCAGGATTATATAACCCAATTTCTCCAGTTATTTAACGTATAACTGGAGAGAAGAGAAGTGACGGATTATTACCTTTCCCATGGTAAGTGAATGCAACATATTCAATTGGAACTCGAACTCGGCTTCTCGATTTCTCGTTCCGAGTCGATATCCACTGCGCCACAAAGCAAACCCTATTGACGATGGTACTTGTGCATATTCTCCAAAAGAGGATGAATACTTGCAACGTTTGAGTTAAACTAGTCTTCATGCTTTCTCTTGATATATCCAAACGTTTCTTGGGATGACTCATGTTTAGCACCTTTGAAAAAGGACCAGGTTGATCCAATGTATGTATTCTCCGAGATGTCAGTCACAAAGTATCTGAAAAAATTGTAACTTCTCAGTTTTGCAGTGCTTTGTAACCTCTATTCTTTGAACTGGTGGAGTGAGTATGTTTTCAAAATTATATATATATATATATATATATATAATCTTGAAAAACTTTTGCATATTCTACAAACCCATGGATAATAGATATTTCGCAGCTAAGCAGCCGTTCCTCAGACCCAAAACCATACAACAATTAATGTTTAAAATTATCCAGAAAATCGTCACATACAGTCGCTCACGTGCCCATAACGAGAATAGATATTTGTAACTACAAAAAGTTTTCTTCGCCCATTCAAAAAAACAAAAAAAGAAAAATATAGAAAAATTCTAAAAAGAAAAAAAGGAAAGAAAAGGAGAACGAAAAGTATGAAGAGAAAGGAGGTTTAAGTTAATGTCTTAGATCGACACATGGCGTCTGTGGTCTAGATATATCACCAATATACGTTAACGAAAGCGAGTATATTAACCAGAATTGCAATTCATCTGTTTTCTTTGAAAAACATGACATGGAAATTTAACATTACATTTAGTATAAAGATAAGGGGTTGTATCTACCGTTTCAAAATGAATGGTAAATTTTACTTTTTAATGAAAAATATAATATAAATACAAGTAGCATAATTGTATTATAAAAGTAGTAATAACATAAAATATATAAAATATATAAAAATAAGTAAAATAATAATAATAAAAATAAAATAATCCTAAATAATACTAATAATAAAAAAAATTAAAAAATATAATAATATTAATAGAAATATATATATAAATATTAACATTATAAAATAACAATAATAATAATAAATTCCTAGTAAAGAGGATAATATACACTAAAAATTAAATATGTCATATAATACGGAATAAGACAAAACAATAAAATTATAAAATTAAAATATATATACATACATATACATATATGTATATATACATATAATATATATATATATACACACACCTACATCCATACATACATACATGCATATATATATATATATATATATATATATATATATATATATATATTTCTTATATTTTTTCCTTTTTATATACATATAAATACATACATATTCATACACACATATACATACAATATTACATTGTAATAATATTAATATTATATAACTATTACAATAATACAATATAAGTATTTTAAAAATATCAAAAAATAAGAATAAAAATTTGGTGGAGTATAATATTATCAACGGGAAATTTCAGATTTTTTTTTCTAAAAGAATCCAAATTTTTAAGTTTAATTTTGATTTTGATCTTGCTAAATGATTTTATATTTATTCTTATACCTGTATTTATATATCAGTTCGTTTCGTTGATTCAAGCGTTCCTTTGCGATTATTGTATTTGATAATTGTCGATTTCTCCTCCAGGCATAAATTACATCTGTCCCTGAAGTTGTTGGGAGTATTTGCATATTAGATTATCCTCCATAAAAACAAAGGATAAATGTTTTATCCCACTAACCAGTGGGATAACACCTTTATTCTTTTTTTTTTCATATGGTTAACT
The DNA here is from genome assembly GCA_037127315.1 of Ascarosepion bandense. Classification (NCBI taxonomy): domain Eukaryota; kingdom Metazoa; phylum Mollusca; class Cephalopoda; order Sepiida; family Sepiidae; genus Ascarosepion; species Ascarosepion bandense. The sequence goes on along the minus strand of JBBBDQ010000815.1, from coordinate 1,441,287 downwards.
ATAGCGGATTTTGTGCCAAAGAAAGTGTATTCGCTTAGAATTTTATTGAACTACTTTATTAAAAGAAAATCTGCAGCTGAAGTCAGTCAGTTAAGTGCCATACGTGATACACGCTTGGGCGATCATGTCTCGAAAGAGACATGACTGACTGGGCAGAAGATTAGCCCGCAGTAGGTTGCCATTGCTTTCTGCGGTAGATTGGTTGCCGACCAAGTAATCCAATCTGTCCTGCTATTTAACCCATAACTGAAAGGAAGAGACGGATTAATACCTTTCCCAAGGGTATTTGCGCGTAAGTGAATACAATGGATTCAACTGGAATTCGAACTCGGCTCCCCGGTTTCTCGTTCCGAGCCGATATCCACTGTACCACAACGCTGAAGTACACAGACTTATTGTTAATTACTACGGTGACAATGCTGTGTCGGAAACAACATGCAGCGATTGGTTTAGATTCTTCAAAAATGATTCTGAAGCTGAAGATAACAAAGGCTCTGGCGCAACGAAAAAGCTTGAAGAGGAACAATTGCAGCATTACTTTATGATGACTCATATCAGGCGCAAGTTGAACTTACTGAATCTTTAAGAGTTATTCACGCAATAGTTTTGAAACGAAAGCATTAGGAAAGATTCAAAATTAAGAACACTCTTTGCCGTACGAGTTAAAGCCGAGAGACGTGAGACAGCGTTTTGTCTCGGGCGAACAACTGCTTCAACGGCAGAAACAGAAACGATTTTTGTATAACAAAGAAATGTGGATACACTACGATAACCATAACCGTAGATGATAGTTGGCGTAAGCCAAGCTATGCATCAACATTAGCGGCACAACCGAGTATCCATAATTCGAAGCTTCAGCACTGCGTTTAGTGGGATCAGCAGGGTGTATTTTATTACGAGCTGCGCAAACCGACCGAAACCATCACGGGAGATCACTATCGTCTACAATTGATACGTTTGTGCAAAGCGTTGAAGAAAAAACGAATGCTGTACCAGCAGAGATAAAATGATTTTGTAACATGACGACGCCAGGCCCCATGTTGCAAAACGGGTGAAAACTTAATTTGAAACGATTTAATGGGAAGTTCAACTCAACCAGCCGTATTCACCAAACAATACCCCGTACGATTATCACTTGTTTCGATCGATGACACATGACCTGCAGACAGGCAACAGTCACTCTCTCACGGGCGTGACGTATCTTTCCTGTCATCATCATCATCATTTATCCATCACACCCAGATGGTGCATAGGGCAGCAACTTTTTGTTGCTGTTTCTGTAACAAACTGTTTTTTACGGGGCAAGGTTGTTAGCCCTGCATCCAACCCCCAAACCTGGAGAACCGGTGGACCATTCTTGGTCCTTACGTTTACAGCACCTGGTATTCCCATAATGATCACCCATGTAAGTACTGACCAGGCTCGATATTGCTTAACGTCGGTGATCGTACGGGAACCGGTGTATTCAACACGATATAGCCGTAGACATCTTCCCCGTGTCTCTACTATAAATATTTTCACGGCTTCTGCTCCGATGAACTTAGATCACTGGTGCCCCCTAGGTATGAATTTGCAGAAGATACTAGATTAGCAACTAGGTCCCACAATTTTACAGTGAAACAGATAAGATGTAACCGCAATTTCTACTCAAATAGCTTCTTTTCTCGCACTTCCCGCCTGTGGAATTCCCTTCCGTATACTTGCTTCCCCGAGAGCTACAATCTCCAGGAGTTTAAATGTAAAGTCAGTAGACACCTCCTAACACACTAACTCGCACTCATTCTCTCAAACACACTTCCCATCTACCCAACCCTCATCCTCGGTATCCTTACCTGTCTTTCACCCTCCTTCTGACATTTCCAATATATAGCCACTCTTTCTCATCACTTTCCCCTCTGCAACCCCCTGCGCAACTTTGACAATGAAATGCCTTACTTGGGGTGAAATGATTAAAAAAATAATTCGCACTTTAATTCTTATGACGATGCCCAAAATGGGTCGACTCGTGGTTAGCCTCAAAAGATGTGGTTCTTCAGACGCTGAATTTAAATACTGCCAGAAATATGGGGAAAAAATAGTGGCTATCGATGGACAAGAATTTCAGTAACATGTTTCTTACTAATTTTTGTAAATAAAAACAATTACTTTTAATCAAAAGTCAGCGAGAACTTATTCTAGGTTCTAATATAAATAAATCAGAATTATGTCAATGTATAAATGCTTTAATAAATAAATAAATATATTAAAGCTTCTTAATAATGTAATAATTTTTACTGAAAATGTATTAGATGTTCGTAGTAAAGTAATCATGATAAGTACCTGACCTCCTATATGACAGTGAATGCTGAGAGGCAGAAATGTAATATTATAGAAAGGAAGCTCTGAATACTATGGATCGAACACGTGAGCAAAACGTTTTAGAGATGATACAAACGAAAGTAAACTTATACTTAACAAAAAAGAGGTATCTGAGATTTCTATAACAAATAATGAGAAAGGGGCTTGGTGAATGTAAAACTCACAAGGCGGATAAAGGAAAAGACAAACAGAGGAAATCATTTTCAGGGCGTAGGCGATCATGGTTTTGCACGTCTCCCTATCTCTGGTGGCTCTTTGACGCTTTCTCCTGTTATACCACGCAACCCCCGTTGAGTCATCTACCTACTCAGGTCCTACAAATATGTTATCCGCTGCTTTCCCCTGTCTCTCTTTCATTCTGGCTTGTTAGTATCATGTTCTCCAAGCCATCTTTCCTCATTACATGTTCCAAGAATTTTAGCTGTCGCTCCCTGATGCTCATTATTAATTTACTTTTTGTTTCCATTCATACGAGACACAATTGATGGACTACAGCAAGTTGATGGCAAAATAGGATTTAGGAAAGATACCAAAAAAGTATTTAGTGTGACAAGGGAAAGAGATAAGTGGAACTCCATGATCGCCAACTTCCTGAAAGAATACTGCACATAAAACTTTTTTTCTTAAAACGAAAAATGGGAAGTGATCATCTTTTTAATTACCCATTATTTCTCATATAATTCTTGATTTTATTAAGCTTATATATATATATAGACATAATAAAATATTAAATATTAAATAAAATATTATATAGACATAATATATTTTATTTTTTGGTTTTTACTTTCATATCGATGCTCTCCGTGGTATTTGCTTTTCATTTTTTGTTAAAACCTTCTCGTTTGAAATTTATTCTTTTTATATTATTTTTACTTTGGTTTTTCCTTTTGTTTATTCTGATACTCGCAGTATAAGCCGGCGTTGCTCAGGTGTAATGAAAGCTTTACAACTAATCCATGGTCCTGGAGCTCAGACTCAGCCTAAAGAATATTTGTGTGAAGGTTGGTGAGAATCGGATAAAAATTGTGGATTTGTATAAAAGACATACAGACAGATAAACAGACACAAACACAAACATCTTGCCTTTTATATATATATATATATATATATATACATATATATATATATATATATATATATATATATTTATTATCGATTTTCTGTACTATTGTAAGAACTGCAACCTTGAAACTTCTGAATATCGTTTCTTATGTCTTTATCTATGAGTGTATCAAATTTGATTAAAATCGGACCACACTTTCTATAACCCCATTTTTTCGATTATCGATTTTCGATATTCATCCGGGGTACCTCGACACAAAGCCTAGCTAAGAACATTCGCAGACGCTTATAGTACAACTGTGTAAATTTTAAAGAAATTAGGTTCAGCCGTTTCGGAGTCTATAGGTAACGAACACACACACAGTCACAAACACAGACAAAGTTTCATTTATAAATAATTTAAGATTGTATTGTCAGGCCATTCATGCGTGATTCTTGGGGTTAACGTAAAACCTATTACCTCCCTGCTTAAACATCAATCAGTTAAGTGTCATACGTGATACACAGTTGCGTGATAAAAGATTATCCCGCAGTAAGTTGCCATTACATTCTGTCGTAGACCGGTTGCCAGCCAAGGCTATAGAAATCGATGTGTCTTATTATTTAACCGCTAACTGGAGGGAAGAGACAGATTAATACCTTCCCCAAGGGTATTTGCACGTAAGTGAATGCAATGAATTCAACTGGAATTCGAACTCGGCTTAAACATCGCTTGCACAAAAAGCTGTTGGTTGCCGATTCAACTGCCCAAATCATTTATTCTGATCCAACATTCAAATAATTACCTGCACGGGTGGTGAAACCGACTGGTTTATTATATTTTCTTATTTATTTTTTAAGATTTGTTCGTAGGTATGCCTCTGTCAGTTTTAATTCTCTATTGAATGTGTAATTGTATATCTCAGCTTTAACTAAGATTAAACTTAGAAACATTTTCTTTAAAAATATGAATAGATAGGTTTTCCTATTTTCCGTTCCATACTCCTTACCTTCTCTGGAGCAGAAGTAGAGGTTCATCCTTTTATCCTGTTTAGGAAAGGGTTCCCTGTTCTTTTTCACAGGCCCTAATAGTGGTGCTGTCAGGATAGTGGCAACGTCAATTCGTACTGAGTGTATAAGGCTGGCAGTTTTCTGGTTGCTGCTTCCCGGTTGGTAGTTAAGAGTCCGATCTCTTGCAGAGCGTCAGAGAGGTTACTCTGATCAACAGTCGAATAATATCGGGATTCATGTAGTTCCATGTCGCGCATGGATTGATGTCTCTGCACCTTCGGCGGGCAACTCTGGTGCCACACTTGGTTCCAGTCTGCTGTTCTATCACATCTCAGGTAGTTGGCCCACTACCCTCTTGCTTCTTCTAGCTAACATTTTTGTATTTTTTTTGGTTCGACTTTTTTTTTACATATCCTAAGAGTGTCAAATTATCTAAGCACTTCTTTCTCAGTTAAGTGCCATACGTGATACACGCTTTAGGCGATCATATCTAATAAGAGACATGACTGACTGAGCAGAAGATTATCCCGCAGTAGGTTGCCATTGCTTTCTGCAGTAGACTGGTTGCCAGCCAAGGCTATAGAACCCAATATATCCTGTTATTTAACCCATAACTGGATGGAAGAGACGGAATAATACATTTCCCAAGGGTATTTGTGCGTAAGTGAATGCCATGAATTCAAGTGGAATTCGAACTCGGCTTCCCCGATTTGTCGTTCCGAGTCGATATCCACTGCACCACAACGCACATCTCATTAGATGTCCTAAAAATTTCAGTTTTTTCTTTCTGGTTCTAAATGTAAACGTTTTTTATTGTTTTCAGTAACCATAAATCTTTTCCCCGCTTAAAAGCCCTGTCCATCTTATTGTCAGTATCCTTTTTGTAAAAGGACATCTCTTCTTCTTCACATCCGTCGAGAAATTGTCAAGTTTGTCTTGCAAAAAGAAGTGTTGATACTACATCAAAATTCAGCAGTGAATCCAAAAGCAAGCCGAGGAGGATCGGGTCTCCTCAAGCTACTTTCTTCTGGTACTGATGATATCGGCTCAGAACGAGAAATCGGTGAACCGAGTTCGAATTCCATTCGAATTTGATGCCTTCACTTATGTGCAAATACTCTCGGAAAGTTATTATTCCGTCGCATTTCTCTCCACCTATGAGTTAAATAAAAGGACAGTTTGAGTTCTATAGCCTTGGTTGGCAACCGGTCTACGCCACAAAGTAATGGCAAACTACTGCGATAAAATTTTAAGCCCAATTAGTCATATCTCTTTCGAGACATGATCGCCTAAACATGTATCACGTATGCACTGAACTGACTGAATGACGTCCATAATGGTTGCTGTAAGTGTGACACTCTTACAACTCTTATGGCTTTCATTTCTAATGATGATTGCGTTGTTTGACACAAATATAAAAAGATTTAAACTTTATTCTCTTTCTCCGTGCTCATCCGAAAAGATTTCATAAGATAAATATGCAGATTTATATTATAAAATAAATAGCAGAATTACAATTTGCAAACATAACAAAATAAGCAGCCTGTATTATATTCAATTACTCCATTGAGCATGCGTTTGCATTGGCTGGAAATTACTACTGATAACTGATGAAGTGTTCGCCATTTTAGTAATAAACATGAAATTCTGGAGTTAATAGGTCTGAAGTGATGGACAAGGTCCAATGAGATGCACATTAGTTTCTTGGCTCGCGCTATTGACAATAGAGCCTCTCCGTCCGATACGTGAACGGAATAGAGTGTGAATATTTCTTAATTGATTTCACTTGTTTAAATACCGAAGGTAAATTTGAGCGCGTAATTTAATAGCTTAATATCAATCCAGACAAATTAGATTAAATGAATTAGTTGACAAGA
>JBBBDQ010000815.1:1367500-1430000 GCA_037127315.1 Ascarosepion bandense | reverse complement strand
CACATATGCATATACCGTGAAAAAGAAAATGAATACCGAAACATACAAACATAAATGGCATTCAAAACCTAATCATACACCTAATATACACAATGCTTCAAGCAAATTACAAAACACTCCTATATATATATATATATATATATATAGTATATCGAGGCAGCAAGTAATTTTCTAAACATACGCTGTTAAATATAAGAGACAATGAATGTCTATTATGTTTAATCATGAGCCGTTCTAAACGTCGTATATTTGCTTTAATTTCAGTTGAAAATAAAGAAAAAATTCTCCAACATTTGGATAATTATTTATTGGTTTTCTTCTAAGCTTTCGGCACACATGAGCCATCTTCAGAGTAACTATTGCCGTTGCGAAGCGGAGTTTTATGTCAACACAAAATAATATCTTCGGTGATGGTGGATTTTATAATATTTCAGTTTAAACAACCTTTCTGAAGATGGCTCATGTGAGCCGAGAGCTTAGAAGAAAACCAATAAATAATTATCCAAATGTTGGAGAATTTTTGTCTTTATTTTCAACTGAAATTAAAGCAAAAATACGACGTTTAGAACGGCTGATGATTAAACATAATAGACATTCATTGTCTCTTATATTTAACAGCGTATGTTTAGAATATATATATATATACATAATGGAAAACAATCTTTTTTCATGAAAGAAAAAGAAAAAGACACACACACATAGAGAGAGAGGTGAAATAACGGGTTGAGGAGGTTAGATTTACAGTGTTAGTTATTACCTATGCCGTGATAAAAAAATAATATTATCATACACAAAATCAATTGGATATACTAAACCTAAGTCAGGAACTAGTTTTTAAATATCGACATAAGAGCTGCTTTGAATTATGTTAAACTTTTAGACCCTCATTCTTTCCTCTGGGGCCTTCTCACACATCACTATATTTTTTGTCAGACACTATCTTACGGAATATTTATTATTTATTTTATCCGATTGTTATATGTGTCGATGCCTTTATACACACGGGTATATATTTATTTCTATGGTATTGCTTTCATGTTCAAAATCCTCTCCTTATAGAGTTATATTGTATTTTTTATAAAATCTGGCCCGTTTTAGATATTCTTTCTGATATTATCTTGTTGCATTCTAACATGTAGTTATTAAATTGGTGTTTATATATTTATATATATATATACATATATATTATTATTATTATTAAATATATATATATATATATATATATATATATATATATATATATATATGTATGTATAGACTAGATTTTTATTTTTTCGCCTTTAAAATATATTATGTGTGTATGTATTGAGTGTATATGTATATGTGTGTATATATATGTATTTATATATATATTTGTTTTTTACGGGAGCGGGTGTGTGTATATGTATGTGTTCGTATATATGTGTGTGTATTTGTGTGTGTAATTATGTGTTTTTTTTACATTATTAACGTTATATTGTATTGTAATTGTATCGTTGACTGAATAATTTTCTTACATTATTAACGTTATATTGTATTGTAATTATATTATTGACTGTATAATTAGTATAATTATGATTATATAGTGGTGTGGTGATAATCGTGATTACAAAGAATTGATTAACTATTACATCTTATATATTTTTAATTTTCTTAATTTTTTAGACTCTAATCTCTTATGAGTTCACCGTTACAATATAGAATCTTTTTTCATTTTCTTTCTCCTATCATCTTTTCTTTCAAATCTAAATTTATTCCTCTCTTCTTTCTTTTACTTTCTCTTTTCGATTTAGGCTAATAAAACACTTACCCTTTTTCTTTAACGCTATCTCTTTCTCATCCAACCCCTTTCTTTACTTTCAAAATCTACGAGTCAAAAGACTGACCGACTTATGTAGCAAAACTTTGAGTTGACACCCGTTCATACGCGTGCTCTTTGATTATATGTTGTGGTTGTGTATGTGTGTTTATATATGTATGTGTGTGTGTATTCGCCCAACTGATGCAATAATGCACCTTTTCTCTAATTTTTCACTTTTAAGGGAGCGATCTTTATCTTTATTTCAGTTTTTGTGCTTTTTAGGGGTCTTTGAATTTCATTCTTGTAAAATCTTCTGTACAATAAAGACGGAAGCTGATGATGGTTTGCCTGAAATAGGACATACTTCTGCTTAACCATGGAATAATGTGTCTGTCTTCATTTTTACACATATATATTACCATTAAAAATAGGAAAAATATTTATTATAACCACCCACAATAAAATATTTTTAAAAAATAAAAGTGAAAAAAATAGCTAGCTACCCGGTTTTCACCTCTCACAACAGTGCTAAATTGAGATGAATAAAGAAATAAGTATCGTTTTAAGATAATAGGTGTACAGGGGAAAAATCATGAATGAAAACGAGTTGGAGGTCAAATATATGCTCTTTCTCTTTTACATAGTAAGGGCTTTAATGATTGAGGTACCGTTAATTTTAGTGTTGACGTATTTCCTATCTTAAGTACGTATCACTCTAGTTACCAACTCAAAGTGTTGGAGGCTATCTATATTCATTCCTTAAAGCCCTCACTGTGTAAACAGAAAGAGCATATATGTGGCCTCTTACTTATTTCCATTTAAGAATTTCCCCTCTACATCTTGTATCTTTTCCTAAAACAATAATTATTTCTTTATTGCCCTCGATTTAGCTCTGTTGATGAGGTGGGAACCGGTTATTTAGCCAGTTTTTCAATTTTATGTTTTAAAAATGTGAAAAATTAATGTTGAAGGATACAGACTTTAAAGCATCTTTAGTACTACCAATGATATAACGGGAGATTTCAATGGAAAAAATTATTATCCCACTTTAATTGCTGTCCGTTATGGGCATTATTACATCCGTGATATAACAACACCGTACTTCACGGGCTAAACGAATGGAGAAAGAATGACAAACAGGTTTAGTTCACAGAAAGCGTTTTATAATGCTACGGCGTACATAAATGTAGATAAATACACAAATTTCGGCTGTTTCTCTGTGAAACTAACAAAGTCATGCGGTTTTTTTAGAGGACCTACCTCCGGGATGTGCGTTATGCTACAGTGGATATCGGCTCGGAACGAGAAACGGGGAAGCCGAGTTCGAATTCCAGTTGAATCCATTGTATTCACTTGCGCGCAAATACCCTTGGGAAAGGTATTAATCCGTCTCTTCCTTCCAGTTATGGGTTAAATAACAGGACAGATTGGGTTCTATAGCCTTGGTCGGCAACCAGTCTACCGCAGAAAGCAATGGCAACCTACTGCGGGATAATCTTCTGCCCAGTCAGTCGTGTCTCTTTCGAGACATGATCGCCCAAGCGTGTATCACGTATGGCACTTAACTGACTGACCTCTGTGAACGAGAGACGTCAGTCTTTACGCGTCTTTACACGGTAACTTCCCTTTGACATTCATCGGCCTTCACTTGACCCTCGAGTCTTTTTTTTTTAAAAAGGGAGATAATCACTTTGTATCCCTACTATATTATTATTCTCAAGAAGCAAGCAACAGTGTATTTTCAAAGTAAACACGGATTATCCTAGAGTATTTTGAATAATAATCAACATTACTAATGCTGCTAGTAGTAATTGTTGTTGTACTGATAATGAACACGAAAATGTGAGTGAAAGGCAGCTATCGTAAATAGAAAGCAACTAAAATGCGAGTAGATATGAAGTGTCCGTAGTCTTCATGAAATCTCCTGTTAACAGATTAGCTATTAAGAGATATTAATTAAATATTTAGTGTAAATTTAATGAAAATCTCTACTCATTTTGTTAATTCTTCCGCTGTGGGATATTGGTTGTTTCCAGATATAATTTTCTTAGTACTTTTAAAAATTGAAAGGTGGATAAATTCTGAACTCCGAAAACAACATTGGATTTTCAGATCATTGTATTCCAGAAAACAACGATACAAAGGAAAGCGTTGTTCGTTGTACAACAACATGAGTTAATTCTATTAGAAATGCAAAGAGAAACAGCAAGATTACTACAGAAGGTTGTAAATATACAGATTACCATTTAATATTCGACGCGCAGTGTAACAGATATGACATGATGTATGCAAATTGCACAAACCACTAATATAATAAAATAATAAAGACCGTTATATATAACGGTATATATGTATATAAAGGTCTTTTTCTTGAAAATAGTTCACACTTCTGCGATTTACGCATTGCTCTTCAACAATGAATTGAGTTCTTTCGGTCACTTTTCATGTATATACACCGCTTACATATAACACACTAAAATGTCTCTTTTCCCATGGCTTAGGGATTAGTGAGTCCGACTGACACCAAATCAGTCGAGTTTCCATCCCGATCAGAAGCAAGTGGATGGCTAGCTACACTGACAGCGAAACAGGCTTTTATGTGGATGACTAATATAGTCATCCACATACAGTCGGCTATTCTATCTCTGAGCTATGGACGCTCGGTAGAAGAAGGCAAACATTTTTAGCGTATGATGTATCATACGCCTGTAGCCAGAGTGCTCTAATTCATTACTGAATGAGCGATGCGTAGAGTAGCTACTGTTTTTCAAAGTCTACCATTCTTCCAGTGTGCTCAATCAGGGTGTGAGAGCGTAAATAGTATTTCCCTCCGGTCAAACGCAATGAATTAGATAACCTATGACCAGCAAACTTTTGGTGCCGTGTTTAGTCTTTTCTTCTTCCTCCTTTTATTTGAGGGTTATGTTCTCATTATTTAAGAGAGAAGTAGAGAGATAGATAGATAGATAGATAGAGAGAGAGAGAGAGAGAGAGAGAGAGAGAGACATTAGGGGGAAGTATTTTTTTATTTTATTTTATTTTTTATCTGTATACACCATAACCGTACATTAAATAAAATGTTTTCATTCTGCTAAAAATAATTGTGAATTCAATTAAGGAATAATTTTCTAATGTTTGTTTGAACATTACGGCTGAAAGTGGGTTAAAGCACATGCTACCTTCATGCAGTTTTTGCTTATTCCTACTTAGATTTGAAAAGAGTATTCCTAACCAATGTTCAGATGACTTTTTCCTAATAGATTATTCTAATTAATTTTTCTTTTTTTTTTTAATCATATCAACCCAAGCAAGGCGTTAACGCCACTGATGTGCAGGGGGCTACGTAATAGTGAAGAGATTGGAAAAGAGAAAGCCAGAAACTATATCCTAAACAGGGAACAAGGGATGAGCCTTTTCACCTGTTCAATAGACGTGGGTGGAGTGTGAACCGGGAAATACTTTAGTCTATCTACTCCAATTGGGAAAAAAAGGGTTGGTGACTTGCTAAGATTTAACTTAGTAAAAGTCCAGTCAAAGAAATTTCTGCTAAAAAAGAAAATCAATCCTTCAAATAGTCATGTAAAGTTTTGAAATTAAGCAAAAGTTAGGCAAAAACGAACAAAAAAAATGGCTCACCCAATGTAAAGACATGACTCTATCCTAAAACACATATTGTTTCTGCCAGTGAGTTGAAAAAAAAAATTAACTTTTCGGCCAGAGAGTGATGGGGAAATGGGAGAATATAGCCAGTGTCACCTATCCACCGGCCGACAGAAAAAAAAGAAAGAAAGAGAGAGACTGACATACTAAGGAAAAATAAAATAAAGACGAGATTCCAGTCAAAGAAATTTCTGCTAAAAAACAAAATCAATCCTTCAATTAGTCATGTAAAGTTTTGAAATTAAGCAAAAATTAGAAAAAAACGAACCCAAAACATCCTTATTACTAGTGTTAGTACAAAAACAAAATCGGATTGGTTTATCCAAGTTATTAATGATACTATAGTGGTGATATAATTGTTGTTGATGTTTATGTGATGGTTTTACGCGGCATATCGATATAAATATTTTGCCGTCAGTTTTGACGGCACGTGCCCACTAGTGGAAAAAGAAATACACAGGTATTATGTCAAACAATGTGACAGCAACAGGACATTTTTTTTACAAACAACTAGTTTCAATAATCTTAAGTTGCACATTCATAAACGATTCAGAATCTGCCGACCTATCACGCTTTAAAACGCATGAGGTTAGTTACCAATGCAAATTACTAACTTCCTGGTACGGGGCAATGAACAAGACGACAGGAAAAAATTCATCAAATCTATCTAGCTAAACTTATTTATAGATGGAAATTTGTCTCTGTGTGTGTATGTGGGTGGGTGTGTCTGTGTGTATGTGTGGCCGTTACCTATAGACTCCGAAACGGCTGAACCGATTTTCTTGAAAATTTACACAGTTGTACTATAAGCATCTGCGAGTGTTCTTAGCTAGGTTTTATATCGAAAATACCCCAGATAAATATAGAAAATCGATAATCGAAAAATCGGGTTATAGAAGGAGTGGTCCGATTTCAATCAAATTTGATACACTCATAGACAAAGACGTAAAAACATGAAGACATAAGAAACGATATTCAGAAGTTTCAAAGTTGCAGTTCTTACCATAGTGCAGAAAATCGATAATATAAATAAAAGGCAAGATGTTTTGTATGTGTTTCTGTCTATCTGCCTGTATGTCTGTATTTTTTTTTCAGCCCTTTTATTTTACTTTTTGCTTCGGGTTTGACTCTAAGTAGGTATAATTGTAGTTTTCAGTATCAGCCATGATACCATTTACTCAGAGGACTTATTTAGCCTTCAAAATTCAGTTTACGACGAAAAAACTTATTTGATATCGATTCCAGGAAATCAAAATTTGACTTACATCCATTCATTTTTTTTCAGTCTACGGTTTCGCTTTAACTGGAAACAACTATTGCTTTTTAGTCTTTCGTGCCAACGTCCAAATAGTCTGAGCTCCAGGACCATGGATTAGTTTTAAAGCTTTCATTACACCCGAACAACGCCGGGCTATACTGCTAGTTTAAGATAAGCTGTTAGCTTAATTCATCTTAGTAACCGGTTCCTCGTTTACATAAATTTAATCAAGCTACTACACTGGTAATTAGTTCTTACCCTTTTGCTGTAAAAATAGTCAAATGTAACCGTCACTTCTACTCAAGCAGTTTTTTCTTGCAAATTCCTCCTATGGAACTCCCTTCCGTAAACTTGCTTCCCTGATAGCTACAATCTCCATGAGTTTAAGTACAATGTCAACTGCCATCATTTATCTCCTTGATTACAATCTTTCTCTTACATCTTTCTTTAACACCTCCTGTGTATTTTCCCCTCTTCTCTTATGTTGTACTTGGCACAGCAGTGGTAGTACTGCTTTTCGTTGGAGTGGAGCGATTAACCCCCCCCCCAAAAAAAAAAGAACTAATTAACTAAGAGAAAATTACAAGATGAGCAAGATCATTATAATATTACACACGTTAATTGTATGCCTTCACGTTGGCTTTGTTCTATTCGTTATGATGAGTTCATTACCAAGACAGTCGTTCTTAAGTACAAGATAAACAATGTTTAAACAGACTTAAAATTTACATTGAATTTAAATTTTTTATACATTATTTATTAAAAAAAGTATAACTTGAGAAAGACAGCTATACTTTTGAAAAATTGTTGAATACTTTCAGTTTTTTTTTTTTAGATTTTCTTAAATTGCACTCTTCTTCTAAGTATTGGAAGCATTACGTTAATAATTTTGTTTATTATCATTATTAATATTATTATTATCCACAAAAAAGTATTTACATTATTGGGACTATTATCCTCATCTTTGTTTTTATTTGTACGACGTTTCAGCCACTCTACGCTCCGGCCTTCTCCAGGTGCAGAAATTTCGAACCGAACCCTTTATTACAATCACTTGCTTAAAGACTCGATTGGAAGTTATGAGTTATCTTCCTCTAACCCTGCAAATTACTCGGGCAGACTACAGCAGTGGTGAACAAGTAGCTTGCAAGGTTAGAGGGAGATAACAAATGGCTACCAAAAAGTGGCTATACGCAAAAGGGATGAAGATGATATACCCCAGTTATTGTAATAAAGGATTCTGTTCGAAATTCCTAGCAGCTGAAGCAGGCCGGAGCGTACAACGGCCGAAACATACGAATGGCAACAAAGATGAGGACCATAGTCCGAATAATGTAAATACTGTAAATAACACCTCATCTCAGAAATACAGACAAGTAAAAAAAAATGTGTATAAATATAACTTGAAAACAGACATACCCTCGAAATAATGTTGAACATTGTTAAACAATGATTTTCTTTTTTGAAATAGTACTCTTCCTTTAAGTTTTGAAAAATACGCTACGTCAATAATTTTGTTGAAAGCAGTATAAACCCAATTTGATTTGGCTGAATCAGTTTGAGGTACAGGAGAGCAAGAATTCTGAAAGTGTTGAATTAGTCGCTTTTTAGTAGGAATCATTTTCTAAAAACTGAGCTAAAAACATGAAAATTCGAAGCTGTTCACTGGAATGGATAGGATATTTTCAGTTTTATTGTCCAAACATGGCGATTTACTGGCTCTTTCCGTTTATATGATTGTATTTAGAGTTCACATTATGAAGAAGAGCATCATTTGAATCGATCTAATCAAAGTATTTATTGTGTCTATTGGAAATTTGAAGGGATTAAATGTGCAGAACAATAATTATCGGCTAGAATCATTCTAACAGAGTTGATTTTAGAGAATTAGGGCGTGCACAGACGCAATAAAAAGGATTCCCTTTTATTTGACGAAATTAGGATAGTTATTGCGTCCCTTTTAACGCATCAATTGATTTTGGCTATCATTTTTTTACTCGCGAGAGATGAAGCATAATGTTCCGCTGAATAATAACACTAAAGAGAGAAAAATTATGAAAATCACTACCAAAACCTGTTAAACTACAACATACAACATATATATATATATATATATATATATATATATATATAAGTTTGTGTGCGTGTTATAAAATGTCATGACTGAATAAAAATAATGATCTTTTATCGTTGGTGTTTTTGTTTAATTACATAGAAACAACATCAAACACATCGTCCACTTGGTTATGTTCTTATAATACACATGCAGTTCAAAGTTAATATCTTTAAAATAATAACTCCAACTTGATGTCAGTATGTCTCACAATTTTTAAAGATTTCCATTTCAAAATTCTTGTAAAAAATGCATAGAAATACAAGAATCTTGAAGTAGAAATCTCAAAAATGTGGCACATATTTGTATTTGTAGCTGGAGCTCTCGGATTGATGTGAAGGAGTTCCAATGAATTCATTGTAGGTATTCTTTGTAGCCTATATTTTATAGAAATACAACTAAAATGTACTCAAAGGTATAGACTAAAAATTGCGAAGAGCTTTTTTCTCTTTAAAACATGTGTGGGGTCTGTGTGTGTGTGTGTGTGTGTGTGTGTGTGTGTGTGTGTGTGTGTGTGTGTGTGTGTGTGTGTGTGTGTGTGTGTGTGTTTACAAAAATGATTGGTGGAAAATCTTACGAAGCCATTTCTCACATAAGGTCTTTGGTTGGGACCCGGAAAGAAATGCGTATACAACACACACACACACACACACACACACATATATATATATATATATATATATATATATATATATATATTAGTTAAACAATTTTAAAACTCTACTCGAGTCCTTAAGATAATTTAGCTACAGTAACAATTACTATAAAAACTATTCTTAAAGACTCCAATTGCATTTTCATTTTTTCTTGTATATATATATATATATATATATATATATATATATTCATTTTAAACGAGTTAAATGAAAAATATTCAGAAGTTCTACAATATAATTGTATAGAACACTTTTTAATACAAATGTGTACTGGTCTAACCCTATTAGGACCAAAAACATAGTATTAATATATATATATATATATATATATATATATATATATAGTCATCCGCAGACAGATCTTTTTCACTGTATCACAGCTTATCAGTACGGTTAGACTCCGATTAGACCAGTACACATTTGTATTAAAAGTGTTCTATACAATTATATTGTAGAACTTCTGAATATTTTTCATTTAACTCGTTTAAAATGAATATATATTTATATGTGTGTGTATGTGTGTGTGTGTGTGAAAAAATGAAAATGCAATTGGAGTCTTTAAGAATAGTTGTTATAGTAATTGTTACTGTAACTAAATTATCTTAATGACTCCATTAGAGTTTTCAAATTGCTTATATATATATATATATATATATGTGTGTGTGTGTGTGTGTGTGAATAAATATACATCTGGAAATACACAGATATAAAGATATTCCCAGTTGTCAACGAAACAAGGTCAAATGTGAGATAAAGAAAGCTATTAACTATATATTAGTAAATATGCATATTATCCTATGTCAGTAGCACTACTCACAGTTTCATGCTTTACGCAATCACCACGTGTATATTTCGAATTGAAGTTCACAAATTGCAAAGTGTGCAGTAATTGAGGTAGACGCATACAGATATATTTTGTAGTTGTTGTTATTTATACGTATGACAACCTATTTTCAAGAAATTGAGTCCCTTTTATTAATTAGATATACCTAATACAAATCTGTTTTTATTTTATTTTTGCGAAATAATATTTGTAGAGAGAATTAATTTTGTTTGCCGTTAAAGATAAATTCTTTCCTGAAGTTAGATTACCAAATTAAAGGAAAAACATTTCTCTGAAAAAAGATTATCCTTTTTTTATTAAATAGACCTGTTTGTCTTTCATTTAAATTTCAAATGTCAGTTTTGTTTTCTATTAGAAACGTTTGAGGGATTCGTTAAAGCCTCACCTTGTGATATACCATTAAACCAACTTTACACGACATTGTACAGAATATGGTTAAGAACTCAAGAGAGAATATACAAAAAGTAAAATGCGAAAAAAAAAAAATACCGGAGAAAAGCTTGAAAATCAAGAAAAAACTTTTAATAAAATTTGCTTTTGAAATAAAAACTAACAGGCAAAAATATTTACGCTAAAAATGTGCGGACAAAAATGAAATTCTTAAAAATGATTTGTTTATAATTTTTAAAAGTTTTTTTTTACTTTAAATATTGTAATCAGTATAGATGTTGTTTTTCTTACGAAAGGAATAAAAGGGGAATGGAAAAAAAACTTATTCAAGAAATAGAAAAAAAAAAACGAAAATAACGAACACTGTAAAAGAAAGAAATCACGTGGAAAGGCAAACTTTGTTTGCGTTTGAAAAGAAGTGATTCAATTCTTTTGTGTGCTCGTGGATTCGTAGAATAGCCAGGCCTTTTTCTCTTGTCAAAATTAATTCAACGATTCAAAATTTAGACTCGATTTCTTTGTGCGCAATGAATCAATTCACATTGACAGGCGGACTTGTTTGGCAAACAATGCGTTTTGCTTAGAAGGAAATTCACACACACACCCCAAAAAAGAGATAAAATACAAGAGTTACAAATGAAAACAATTACCAATGCATCAAGGCGCACAAGCATGTACACGCACACACGAAAATAACCATCATCTTAAGATATATATGTATGTACTTGTGTATATTTTCTCTCTCTCTCACTCTCTCTCTCTCTCTCTCTATATATATATATATATATACACGCATATATATATGTATGTATGCATACATTCATATATATATATATATATATATATATATATATATATATGAATGTATGCATACACACACTTCAGTATATCAATGACTGAGTGGAATAAAGACAAAACAATAACTTATAGACAACAAGCAATTACCATGGCGTACAGAATAGTTCTCGTCTCGGTCTTAGTTGCAAAAATTACACTCAAACCTGACCAAAATTCAGAATACGCTGTTTTTTTTGTTTTTGTTTAATTTAAGTGGGTCCGAGTGCCGTATATCACATCAAAAGGTAGATGTTCTTCCTGTTTCAGCTATCTGTGAACGCACATGCATTTGTTCTCGTTTTAAATTTAGTTATTTTTCATATAAAAAAAAGTTTATCTAAAATTCCTTCACTTGCGAAATTTCTTTCCTTTGACAACGTTGAATTTATTTTTGTATTTGAAACCTTTTCAGATGAGCCATAAAAAATCAATAACCTTGCATTATTTCTGACTATTGTTCACATTTTAGTTTATATAGATTACGTTTTGACCATTTACCCCCCAAAAGTCCATTGATTAGCTTATATTAGATATCTGTTAATTATTGTGATCGCTTATTTCGTCATTATACAGATTACAGGAGTGGTGTTCACTCCCTGATCTAAGGATTCAACGCAAGGCCCCCAAAAATATAGATGGAAACTGACAGAAATAAATACACAGTTTGTAAGAGAAGTTAACAGACAGTTTGGAAAGGAAGATAACAGACAAAAAGAAAGAGAAGAAAACAGACAAAAAGAAAGAGACGGTAACAGACAGACACACATGAAGCGTCGGAATCAGACGGACAGACAGACACACATGAAGCGTCGGAGACAGACAGCCAGACACACATGAAGCGACGAAGACAGACAGGCAGAAAAAAATGAAGCAAGGGAGAGAGACAGGCAGACAGAAATGAAGCAAAGGAGACAGACAGATACAAACTCACATGAAGCGGCAGAAAAAGACAGACACACATGAAGCGACGGAGACAGACAGACAGACACACATGAAGAGACGGAGACAGATAGACACACGCACACATGAAGCGACGGAGACAGACAGACACACACATATGAGGCAACGGAGACAAACAGACAGACACACATGAAGCGACGGAGACAGACAGACAAACACACATGAAGCGACGGTGACAGACAGTCAGACACACATGAAGCGACAGAGACAGACAAACACACATGAAGTGACGGGGACAGACAGACAGACAGACAGACACACATGTCGCGACGGTGACAGACAGGCAGACACACATGAAGCGACGAGGACAGACAGACAGACAGACAAACATGAAGCGACGGAGACAGACAGACACACATGAAGCGACGGAGACAGACAGACAAACACACATGAAGCGACGGGGACAGACAGACGCACATGAAGAGGCGGAGACAGATAGACAGACACACATGAAGCGACGGAGACAGACAGTCAGACACACATGAAGCGACGGAGACAGACAGACAGACACACATGAAGCGACGGAAACAGACAGACAGACACACATGAAGCGACGGAGACGTACATACACACGTGAAGCGACTAGGACAGAAAGACGTGAAGCGACGAAGA
This sequence comes from Ascarosepion bandense, assembly GCA_037127315.1. Taxonomy (NCBI): domain Eukaryota; kingdom Metazoa; phylum Mollusca; class Cephalopoda; order Sepiida; family Sepiidae; genus Ascarosepion; species Ascarosepion bandense. The sequence continues at coordinate 1,416,890 of JBBBDQ010000815.1, read as the reverse complement.
CAGACAGATAGACGTGAAGCGACGAAGACAGACAGTCAGGAAATGACGGAGACAGACCGACATAGGTAGACAATTAGGTAGATAGATAGAGTCAATAGTATCCAATATGCCACCATCCCGGAAAACATTGCGGTGTGTTTTGAAATCTTAGAAACGTCTCCAAAGCACTTCAACATCATATGTTATTAGAAGTCGTAACTACTCCACCTAACAACTGGCGACCAACAGCGCTTCGTCGATTACAATATTATATATCTACTCACGACATTATTTCTAAAGGAAGACAATTCTGTGTTTAAAAGAACGATTAAAGAAACAAACAGAAGAGGAACAAAACTAGAAAGGAGAATACTAAACAACTAACAAAGAAATAAAATAGGTAATGATCTCAAGAAGCAAAATCTCTAGAAATTTGTATAAAACATTCTGGAAACACTGAAGACGGACAGTGCGACACAGAGATCCACAGGTGAATTGGCATGGCGAAGGACGCGTTTCAGAAGCCGAGTAAAGTATTAAGACACAGGAAACTTTCACTAGAAACAAAGAAGAGGGTAATGGATTGCTATGTGATGTCAGTTCTTTAATATGGCAGTAAATGTTGGACAGTCTCATTAAAGATGAAGGGAAAACTTGAAGCAGCTGAAATGTGGTTCTACAGAAGGATGCTGCAGATATCGTAGACCGAGCATGTGAGCAATGACGTGGTGTTGGAAAGAATGGAAACGAAAAGGAAATTAATACTGAGCATCATGAAGAGACAACTGAATTCCTGGGACATGCAATGAGTAGAGAGGTCTTGGAGAACCTGATACTAACAAGCCAGATAGAGGAAAGCAGCGGATAACATATTTGAAGGGCCTGAGGAGATGGGTGACAAAACGGGGGCTGCGAAACGTTACAGGAGAAAGCGTGCTAAGAGCCACCAGGGATGGGGAGACGTGGAAGGCTATGATCACCTACGTCCTTTAAAGTACAAGGCACATAGAAGAAGAAAAATTCAAACAGTATAAACGAATATGTTGAAATGTAGGGAAAAGTCGAAGAATCAGGGTAATGTTAAACCACCGAAACCAATACAGAGATATCCGGGTCTCAAGAAACATTCATTTCATCCCTGAACATCATTAAACTGAAGATGCTCGACAAAATATAACGTACAACCATTTTAATCTGGTCATTAAAAAATATCTCTCCAAACGTAAAATAGTAACAGGGATGAGAAATTTCAGGTTATAACAACAACGAACGAATAATAAAGCATCACTTGATATTGAACATGAACTTTTGAACTCTCACTGAATCCAATATCAACTTCTTCAATTTAATGTAGGAATTTTACAGTCAGAAACGCTTCTCCAAAACATGGGATATATTTCTAATTAATGCACTATGTTATAAAAGAGTTAATCATTAAGGCCTACATACATACAGTGAAAATAGAGATGTCAACTACACTGAATACCTAATAAAAATTAGAATGTACATTTAGAAATAATTATTCTCCTTAAATGCCGTTCAGTATAGATCAGTTATAACAAATTTAGCATAAGAGATACTAAAATTAATATGGAACCTTTTGTGCTAAGATAATTTCAGCTAACCGGACACTATAATTCAAACACTGATCTAAAAACCGGCGTAATATTTATTATCGCCAGATAGATATGTCCATATTGATTCACATGGCACCATACTTGCTTAGAAATATCTAAACTGTCATCAATGGATAAAATAGATTCGAGCGAATTAAGCATGCTCTACTTAACGTGGGACTCTACGGCTTAGAACCTTGTGGACTAGCGCTTCTGAATCACAGACTTTAGAAGGTAAATAAATCATATCACTTAAGGACTTTCGATAGCAGAAACATCTCAAAAGAATTACACTTATGATGCGAAAAGAAAATAATGAAGATCAAAATGTTGTTATTCCACACTACTTCACACAGAAGTTTAGGAAGGAAACCCTCATCAGTAATGGAAAGACCAGTAACAGTGACTGGACTTGAATACCCGAAATATATTGAAAAAATTAGTTTTAAGAGAATAATTATATAAATTTTAACCAAATTTATCAATGGTTGCTTGATCAATGAATGCCAAATATTTTCTCATAAGTGTACAGCTCATACAGGGTGTCCATAAAGTCTATATGCACTTTAAACAATTATAACTTTATTTGTATTTGTAATAAAAATAATTGCACACGAATTTCATGGGAACCCTGTATTGCCATTACTATTCTAGATGAAAAGAACAGAATTAATATTTTGCTCCCAGCCAGTTGAAACAATAGAAACTCGAGTTGTACTCTGTAAATAAATGCTAAATGGTTTCCATTTACGTAATCGGCATATATTACCACTCATTACCATATATCAAGTACCCAATGGAAAAGCCTTGTATTCACAAATGCCTACAAGTTTTCGTAGTGTTGTGATTAAGAAAAGGACAAGTTAAATCAGGAACAGATACAGCATGTTCGTCAAAGAGAAATCATCCTCTAGCTGAATGTACTATTACTGCTTCAATCAACATTTTCGACTAAAGGGTTAACTTACAGGCAATAAACCAGAAATGCTGAAACAGAAGACCAATCGACTCGTCGTCGTCGGAATTTTAAATGTAAAAAGGAGAGTGTTAGACAAGATAAAAATCGGAAAGTAAAATTAGTCATTCATATATATTTGATATTTGGACGAATAATTCGCGTCTTATTTGTTACAGCCACAATGATTTGGTAATTGTACACACAGGTCTTCTTAAGGTATCTGACCTAGTAAACTTCTGTGAATTTCGAACCGAACCCTTTAAGTGAAAAATTTTGTGTTGTTTTTATTCCATTTTCCAGTTGCATTGTACCAGTATGAGCACGTGAACTTGTGCTTATAAAGTTCCAATGGTCAGGAAAGTGACTTATTGATTTTATCACTCAGTGGGGAGGCATCCTGGCGTGTGTCACCATTAAAAAGTGCGTGAAAACCATACCACGGGTTTACACAAGCCTTGTGAGCCGATGGTTGTGCTAGAAATCATCGTGATTGGGGGTTTGCGCGTGCTCTCCTTGTTTAGACTGTTGATCATACAAGAGTTTATAGGAAAGAAAATTTGCTGCCTATGTATATGTGTATTTAGGCAGCAAAATTTCTTTTAGACATGTCAGATTAAATAAATTGCAGTAACTGTGTCTGCTTACTTTCAATAAAATCCGTTCATACGCTAAGCAATTTATCAACCGTTATATTTGAAGCGGAAAAATATGTACAGTAACACAGTTTTGTGGTTATTTTTGGTACCATAACTCACACCCCCGAAGATCATCTCGGAAGGAGATTGAAATTAATTGTGAACATTGAGAAATGAATGATAAAACATATGTCAACATTATAGCTCAATTCTGACATCTTTCAATTATAATACGCGAAAGATTATCCGTGAGTATTAACGGATTTTATTAAAAATAAGCAAATACAATGTTTGCAATTTATTTAATCTGACACACACACACACACACACACACACACACAATATATATATATATATATATATATATATATATATAGTCATCCGCAGACAGATCTGTTTCGCTGTATAACACCTAATCTGTACGGTTAGACAGCCGATTGCCTTTTACCCAGGATTGAAAAACCGACCGAATTGGCGTCAGTCGGCGATTCTACCTCTGAGCTACGGGCTCTCGGTAGAAGGAAGCAGACATTTTAGCGTGTATATTATCATTATACACGCCCAATAGCTGAGAGTGTTTTAATTCATTGTTGAATGAACAATGCGTAGATGCCAGAGTAGCTATGGTTTTTCAAATTCTACCATTCTTCCAGAGTCCTCAAACAGAGTGTGAGAGCGTAAATATTCATATATGAATGAATAAGTAAAGCACAAGTAGAGAAAAAGTTCTTTTATCTCACATGTTTGATTTTAACAAGATTATTCAGAGATTCGTTGAAGACAAATGATTTAAAAATCTTTTTAAAAATTAAAAATCATTCGTCTTTAAAGAACATTCAAAGACTCTTGTTAAAATGAAACATGTAAGATTAAAAGCACTTTTTCCTACTTGTTGTTTACTAATTCTGCTTATCTTCTCGGATTCTGATCCGTATATTCAACACACACACACACAGACACACACGCATATATATATATATATATATATATATATATATATATATATATATGATGAATATACGGATCGGAATCCGACAAGATAAACAGAATAAGTAAAGAACAAATAGGAAAAAAGTGTCTTTAATCTAACATGTTTCACTTTAATAAGCTTCTTCGAAGATTCTTTAAAGACAAATAATATTTTAGCAAGGTTTTTAATCATTCGCCTTTAAAGAAACTCTGACTAAGCTCGTTAAAATTAAACATGTTAGATTAAAGAAACTTTCCCCCTAATGGTTCCTTATATATATATACTAGCAGTATAGCCCGGCGTTGCTCGGGTGTAATGAAAGCTTTAAAACTAATCCATGGTCCTGCAGCTCAAACTAAGCCTAAAGAATATTTGTGTGAAGTTTGGTGAGAATCGGATAAAAATTGGGGATTTGTGTAAAGGACATACAGACAGATAAACCGACACACACACAAACATCTTCCTTTATATATATATATATATATATATATGTATATATTATCTATTTTGTGCACTATTGTAAGAACTGCAACTTTGAAACTTCTGAATATCGTTTCTTATGTCTTTGTCTATGAGTGTATCAAATTTGATTAAAATTGGACCATTCTTTCTATAGCCCGATTTTTTCAATTATCAATTTTCGATATTTATCGGGGGTACTTCGACACAAAACCTAGCTAGAAGCACTCGCAGACGCTTATAGTACAACTGTTCAAATTTTCAAGAAAATCTCTTCACCTGTTTCGGAGTCTATAGGTAACGGACACACACACAGACACACAAACTTCCATTTATAAATAAGTTTATATATATATATATATATATATATATAAACAGAGCATCCACACAAATGTTAGATATTCACTAAAAATGAATTTAAATATATATATATATATATATATATATATTTAAATTCATTTTTAGTGAATATCTAACATTTGTGTGGATGCTCTGTTTATTTATTAAGCAGTATATCTATTGGCTTAAATATTCGAGAAATCTTATTTAAAAAATATACGCTCTTCGGCAGGATTCGAAGCTGCGTTCCCTGAGGGGAAACCGTCATTAAATTACAGACTATCCCATTCTGTGTCTGTAGATTTCTGAAGCAGTGTGTCCAGACCTATTTCATTTCATTTTCTTTATCTCATTTTATACTTGTCTGGTTTCTTAAATTCTCTCAGTTTGTAGCCAATCAACCTACAACAAGATCTTACTGTCTAATCTCTATAATCCGATATCTATGGCTCCGTTGCTGGAAAAAATATTCACCCCAACGATATTCCTATTTATTTTTATTTGATCATATTTTATTTTATTGCTTGAATTTATCGAATTTCTCTCAGGTCCGGAGGCTCGGATTTCATGAAGTCAATTTTTTACTCATCAATAGAATATTTTACAGACATTATCGGATTTTAAAAATATTTCCCTCAATGCTTACTTCCTGTGCAAACCTAAAATCTGCCTATGACACAATTATGCTATTATTATTGATATTTTTTACCAAATGTACTTATGTATTTACGGAGCTTTTCTACAAAGGTCTTTCATGTACACTTTTAAGTGTTATTCAAGTATTCACAATATAATAATTATCATTAATATATTCAGGTGTCTCAAACAGATTTTTTAAGGACTTCACTCAAAGATTTTGTTTTTATTCTTAAGTCCAAATTGTATCAAAAATTAATTGTATGATTAGTATCATTAATATATTAAGGTTTATCAAATAGATTTTTGCATACTTATAATTAAAACCTTTTTCAATGTGCGTATAAAAATACCCTCAGTTCCATATATATATGTGTGTGTGTGTGTGTGTGTATGTGTGTGTGTGTAATTACTCACCAGTTAATAGTCATAATTAAATTAGACCAATGTACAAATGTATTAAAAGGGCTCAATACATATATAATGTATAGCTTTTAAATATTTTTCTATACAAGTCAGTCAATTACGTGATTTCAAGATTTCGGTATATTTAGGTGCTTTATATGAACTGATTTTCCAAAGATCATTTCTTTGAAAGAGAGACGTGCAACATGGACTTTCAGAACACTCGAAGTTAAAAAAAACCTGAAATTTCAAAATAAGGGCGTTTTCAAGAATTGTAAACACTTTCATCCGAATTTGTATGATCCTAAAATATATTTTCTGATATATTTACACCCGGACCTTATTTTGAATGTAAACAAATTAGAATATATATTTTAGGGTTTTCTTGCAAAACATGCCCGGTGAGTTAAAGAGGCATAAGAGACAACCTTTCCCACAACCCAACCACAAGCCTACAAACATTGCGGTTAATTTTGGCCCCTGCGACAGTCTCTGAATTTCTCTTGCGACTTCTCATGTCTCGGCAATGCTCGTTTCAAGATTTGAGAAGTCGTCAGCGTAAGCGCAAATATGGGCGACAGCCTCAAGTATATCCCAGAGTAATCCATCAATGCCAGGAGTCATATCCTTCTCGACCTTCTTCAGCGCTTTCCAGATTTCCTCCTCTGTTAAGCGACCCTCGTAACCAACAGCCTCAAGGCGAGGGAAGTCAGCCAAGTATTTGTCGAAGTAAATCGAACTCAATCAGGCTTCCTGGTGAAGAGCTTCTGAAAGTAGTCACTAAACTCCCCGTAATATGCCTTCGTCAGGTTTCTCGCATCCGACTATGTGACACGTGAGTTATACTGATCAGAGGCACTGCAAAGTTTCTCCGCACAAAATTCTGCAGTTACATTCGTTACCTAGCGAGATATTCTATTTAATCTAACACTAACTGCTTAGGCTTTGCCCTTCTTGATAAGCAAGGGGGCCAGAGTTGCTTTAGTTATGGCTACTTTATCACTATCTCCCGATTTGACAGCGTCCTTTACATTCGATTCTAGTGCCTTTTGCGCCACTTTTCTATCTAGATTGAGATACAATTGGTGGCAAATGACCTAATGGAGTCCTTAAGATATCGCTATTACTTAATGCCGAACACAAAACCCGACAGTTCTCGCTGCATTGCTCGTAGTAGATGGTCCCGGAAATCGCCCACGTTCAACAAAGCCGTGTTTAATTTTCAGTAACTAGCCATTCTAGGCTTAGCCTTATCTAAGTTTATGCAAATCAGCACAAACGTATGATCCGTATAAACTATACTATGAAAAATAGGACAACCTAAGTGTCCTTTGTCGACTTTGCTAACTAGAACCCGATCGACGTAACTAGAAATATGTACCCTTCCCGAGCTGTCACTATTTGTTTAAGTCCACTTTACCCGCTTCGAATATTTATTTCAGAACTTAGCAACCAGATAAATCTGTTGACAAAATCTCAAAATTTTTCACAACAAAAATAATGTTATTAGTTTTCCTAAACCGGGATCAAGGACGGCGTTCCAATTAACCACCAGAACTACACGTTTTCAAAGGTATCACAATTAGATGGATTCCCCAGAAGGAATCCTTCCCGCTCCAAAGGATCAATGGGCATATGAATCTTAATGAGTCAAAACGCTTTTTCTTTTATGGTACGATACAGTACACACATTCTCCCCGCCAGATCCGCGGAGACAAGTGAACAGATGACGTTCAGAGAACTATTTACTAACCAAGAAAGCCACCGGAGTGGCTATCAAAGTATGCTGAAAAAAGTCGGAACTTATTCGACAACACACCCTCATAGTCTAAGAGAGTCACGTAAATGCAACATATATTTAAACCGAGGGTTTTGAAATCACTAGTGAATCAAGCCTTTTTCGAATCGCACATGAACTCTCTTTTTGAAATTAAATATAAGTTTATTTTTGTTTTCCTTGTAAAACTTCGTTGTTGCTCACATGTTCAGTCCATGGTATTCTTAACATTCGTTTCTGTGACTTCAGGATTTTTCTTCATCACTGATGAGATTGTCCAGCATTTACTACTATATCGGAGGACTGATTTTATGCAATAAATCAGTTCTCTTTTCCTTGTTTCTAACAAAATGATTGTTTTGTTTTCATGCAGTTTGCTTAGCGCTTCGGAGAGATGTTTTGTTGTCCTTATTCATCATTGAAGTCGCATTTTCTGTTTTCCATTTCAACACTTCTAATACATATTAGTTTTGGTACTTACAGTATTTTATGGTCAGGTGCCCCCGATGTTCATCTCCGTGTTCTTGACAGGCTCCAAAGGAGCATCAGTAATGTGATAGGTACCGACTTGGCGGCTGGACTACAGCTACTTTCCCACCGACGAGATGTGGCTTCCCTTTGTCTGTTCTATAAATACTTCCATGGCTTCTGTTCCAACGAGCTTGAGTCACTGGTGCCTCCGCAGCAGGTGTTTACCCGTGCAACCAGACTGGCAACTGGGTCTCACCCATTCACAGTTACATCAACCAAATGCTGACGAAAATTCTACTCCTGCAGCTTCTTTTTCTCGCACTTCCCGCCTGCGGAACTCGCTTCCTTATTATTGCTTTCCTGATGGCTACAACCTCCAGGAATTTAAATGCAAGGTCAATTCTCATCTCTTAACTACTTCACCCTACTTCACCCTCTTGCTCCTTTCTAACTGGTTCGTCCTTCTCCTCACTCTCCTCTAAACCTTTTACTCTTATGTAGCCCCCTGCACATCAGTGGCATTCCTGCCTTGCTCGGAGTGATATGATTAAAAAAAATTATATAGCCTCAAGCAAAGCATTTTACTGCCACTGTTTTGCAGGCGGTTGCATAGGAGGAAAGTTATGAGAAAGAGTGACAGGTTACAGGGGGTGTATGGAAGAGGGTAAGAGAAGAATAAAAATACTGATCAGAGTAGTGTGGACGGAGAAAAGAGCATGAGAAAAAGGATGCTGGTTTGTGAGATAGGAGATGACCATTGACTTTACATTTAAATTCTTGGAGATTGAAATTCTCGGGGAAGCAAGTAAATGAAAACGAAATTCCACAGGCGGAAAATGCAATGAAAGAAGCTGCTGCAGTAGAATTTACTTTTACAATTTATTGGTTTCACACTAAAAGGTTGGGACCTAGTGGCTAATTTTATGACTCGAGTAAATTTATGTATAGGGGGAACCAGTGAGCTAAGTTCATCGGAGCAGAAGCCGTGAAAATATTTGTAGAAGAGACACAGGGAAACCACATTGCGCCAGTGAGAAAGTGACTGTATCCGAGCTGCAAGTCGGGATCTATCACATTACAGATTCTTCGTTGGATTTTATCAAGGACACCTAGGTGGATAGCAGGAGCACCCGACCAGATATGGCAGCACTATTCAATGCACGGGCGGATGGTAGATGTATATATGTGCAGAATTGTTTAAGGCGGAATAAATCTTCCTGGCTCTACAGATGGAACCGACTTTCTTAGCAGCGGATTTATTTATGGATAATTTACCTTATTCGAACTATTGTCCTAATCTTTGTTGTCATTTGTACGACGTGTTGGTCGTTATACTTTCCAGTCTTCTTCAGGTGCTAGGAATTCCGAACTGAACCCTTTATTACAATTACTGGGGTATATGAACTCCATTCCTTGTGTAAAGCCTCGATTGGAAACTATCGTCCTCTAACCCTGCAAGTTAGTTGTTCATCACTGCTGTAGCCTGGTATTGAAATCACAAGTCGGGAACTAACCAACGTCTATATTTACTGGGCTATATATCCTTAAGGACAAGAACAACTGAATTTTTTGGGACTTATAAACCTAGTGTGCAGTAACCCTTCTTTTTACTGTATTTTATTTATACAGTAAATACTGCCTCATCTCAGAAATATAGACAAATATTAAAGGATTTGTACGGACCTGATACACCTAAAATATGGAGGTTTTTGTACTTGTTTAATCTTGCTATCTCAAATTTGTAATTCGATCGTTGGCCCGTTCTTATATATAGCAAACATGCATTATGTCTCTGGAATTGATGTTTAGTTCATTATTCTTTCGTTTCTTCACTACCTTCTGTAAGAGTTATTGCAGCTTACTTTCTGAGTCTGTTATCAACACTGGGCATTCTGCATATCCTATGTTAAAATGGTGCCCGCCAATAATGAATCATGAGAGAAATTCCAATTCTCTCGGAACTGTTTCACTGCATAATTTGAATTAAAAAAAATAATATTGCCCAAAAGTTAAAAAGGTACGTTTTCATATGTCAGTCAGTCTGTTAAGTGCCATACGTGATACACGCTTGGGCGATCATGTCTCGAAAGAGACATGACTGACTGAGCAGAAGATTATCCCGCAGTAGGTTGCCATTACTTTCTACGGTTAACTGGTTGCCGACCAAGGCCATAGAACCCAATCTGTCCTGTTATTTAAGCCATAACTGGAAGGAATAGACGGATTAATACCTTTCCCACGGGTATTTACGCGTAAGTGAATGCAATGAATTTAACTGGAATTCGAACTCAGCTCCCCGATTTCTCGTTCCGAACCGATATCCAATGCACCATAACGCACATCCGAACATTAAACATAAAGGGGATTCCTTTAAGGAAGTCAAAATAAAATATAAGCATAACACGTCAGAAGATTTTTAAACAACAGCCGAGTGATCTTCCATCATCGCCGATTGGATATAAAAATTTCACAATAGCGACGAATGAATATTGCCACACGAAGGCTCGTTTCTTGATCGCCTATAAGTACTTAAACTCAAACCCAGACAGAACTCGTACATACGCCCCAGCGATAAAGATGTAGAAAACATGGTCAATTCGTTGTACTGCTCTTTTACCCATTATCTTCTATTTTTACAAAAGACAAATCAGGCAGAAAATGAAGTAATTCTGCCATTTACGAACAGGAGCTGGCCAGTCTTCGCTTTCCACTCTCGATAGAATCCAAAATAGTCTCGTTGTCCTTGTGGGTGAGGAATTAGTTTCAACCCTATGACCCCATTCTCACAGACGAGACGTTGCTTCCCTCTCGCTTATTCATTTCTATATCCTTAATTTCACCAGTTTTAACCTACCCGGCTAGAAACCTTCATGTCACGCGTATTGTAGCGAATTATCCTTGTTCCCTTCGTAGACTCTTACTGAGCCACATCCACCCACGGACCACTGTTTTCTGGAAATTACTCCCAAGTTGTTGTTTTCCTGATCCTTTTCCTGATCACTACAATCTTAACCTGATCTAGGATTAACCATTTTCTTTCAGAATCATCAACTTAAGGTGTGCCTCTTACTCTCTAGATGAACATCACTGTAATTCTGTCGGTGAAAATTGCTGTCGCAAAAGAAAAACAAAGCAACAAAACAAAAACAAAACAGAAGTGTGATAAATTGAGTGACGAGTATTTTTATAGATTCTGCATGTATTTTACTGCCGGTTTGGAGCTGAAATTGTCAGTCGTTATTCACTTTCAGTTTAAATTCAAAGAAAAATAGAATTCTTTTGAAGTTAATTGGTCCAAAATAGTAAGATAATGAATCAATATTAATAAAATTAGTGTTTTTAATTTTGTTCAAACTCGGATAAAAACCCTTTCCTTTTTTTTTAATCGACCATCTTTCAGGTATAACAAAACTAGCAAGTGCTACTCGATTGCCAATTTCTTGATAATGTACTTAACGCATTAACTAAATAAAAATCGAATCCAAATGTTTCCAACATCCATTCATGATAAAAAAATAAAATTTAGTTCGGTGAAAAGTTCGCAAGTAAAATACTCATTGAAATCATCTCACTGTTAATCCATACAAAAAATAAATTACTTTCACTTGAAAAAAAATGACTTACTCATAATTAGGTTATATGAATTTTTAAATTTTTTACGTTAAGTTTTACGTTTAATTCTCGCTTGACAAGCTGTTGTATAATGCCGCGGTGTACGTTTTAAACATGTCTAATATATATATATATATATATATATATATATATATATATATATATATATATATATTTGTCAAAAATAGTTTACACCGTAATATTTTGGATTTTATCACTTCTTTGACAACATCAGGACTCAGTGCTTAGCATCGCTCTTTCACAAGCCACAATACCAGGTTTTACAAAGTACATTTTTAGTCCAGCTGAGTCAAAATTAAAACATACAATGCATATATATATATATATATATATATATATATATATATATATATATATATATATATATACTAACACTAACAAAATAGCAAGATCGCCAAGACCTACCGCGGTTTCGCACAACGGCTCGTCAGCCGTTGTGCGAAACGGCTTTTTTTTTTTTTTTTCTTTTTACTGGGAGGAACCGTATGTATTGTCGGTCCCACGCAGTTTTCTTTTTTTCCCCCTCTTTGCCCAAAGCTTTATAGCCGAGGACAATAACGGATTTAGATTCTGCTGGTCATTCATGGTCTTAGAAAGTCCCTTCTATAAAATTTTGAGATTAGAATACACGCAGAGTCGGTTTAATTATTATTATTATTATTATTATTATTATTATTATTATTATTATTAATATATATATATATATATATATATAGTCGATTTTTCTGTTGACTTAAATGGTTTTTAATCTTTCTCCTTTATTTTGTGTAAGTATATAGTATTCACATTTTTAAATAATTGTCTGATTTAGTACATACATCTCGTCTGTGTCACATTTTGGCGTTTGTCTAATTCAAAAAAATATTTTCTCATGGCTTTTGTGCGTGTGTGAGTTAATGTATGCATTCCTTTGTCTGTATTATGTTGTATGTTGGATCTAATCTATCTCTTCCCAATTTATTTCCGGTTTAAATAATACAAGCTTCACGTGTTCTGTTAAAAACGTTTTCTTCTAATACTCTGAGTGAGTTTATTTTGCGACGGTCTGAAATAGTGTAAGTAAATTTCCATTGTTGAAATAAATTTTGATTTATAACCGTTTAACTGTGTTGATTTTTCCTCTCAATGTTTTATAACGCTTTAGATAAAATTCTTTGAGTTCTCTATTATTATCTAATTAATTATTTATGTTAATTGAATAAAATCGTTTGTATTATCCTCTCCGGCTTTACGGATCTGCCATTCTCTCTCAATCACACGCACACACACACACACACACACACACACACACGCACACACGCACACACACACACACACACACACACACACATATATATATATATATATATATATATATATATATATATATTAGAGTAAGAACAAATGAAGTAAAAATCCCCAGTTTGTAGCGGGTTTATTGTTATATGTCAAAATAACTCACCCACCTCACTTGCTAAAATAACACATTTAGCGTTGATTTGACTTTCAGTTGATTAATCAAGACTTAAAAACTAGTATATTCTTAAGGATTACTGTAAGCACCCCACATTTTAACTGTTAGAAAACAGGTAACGAATTGTTTTAAATTTCTATAAGAACCAATTTATCACCTGTTTCCAATCATCGTCTGATGAATTACTATTCATAGTAATGAGCATGTAAGCTTTTATGTAGTGATGTAAAACCTTTTCATTATAATGACTTATAATAAAAATTATATATATATATATATATATATATATATATATATATATATATATATATATACATATATAGGCAGCTTTATTTCAGTTTTATGCAGCATTAATTATAAATGACAGACAAGATATTATTGGTATGTTTTTATGTAATGATTGCTGCCCAAGTATATTATATGTATATATAAGCTGGGATACAGTGAATCAGGCATGTAAGTGGATGATTAAATTCCTGATTGGCATCACTCAGAGAGTAAACCCACTAAGCTATCTGTGTATGGCTGAGAGAATAGAAGATTTTAACATTATATATATGTACACGTTTTATAAACACGCTAGCTGCCGAAAGAAATTAATTTGTGACAGAAGAGTATTGCATAAATCACAGAAGCGGCAACTGTTTTAACAATTTTCTCTCAAGAGAAATATTTGCTATATATATATATATATATATAGCAAATTACTGTCTAGCATATTCTTGAGGGGAATTCAACTGCCCAAAAGTCCAAGGAAAATGGTTGAATTCCCTTCATTTTAACATCTCGTAAAATTGCACTACACATGAAGGAGTTCTAAAACTGAAATATTCTGTTAATCTTTTTGAATGATTTGTGAGCGTTTGTATAGTTGCCAACACTGTTTGTTTATACATACGTAATTTGGAATAAAGCTTATTTCGGCGGACCTGAAGTAGATTACCACCATATTTAAATTTGTTGTTTTTCATTTTTGTTCTAATTTTTCAATGCAATCTTAACGATTAAACCCCAAACTTTCCAATTGACAAAAACAAAAAAAAATTGTAAAAGTTTTAACAATTTTTTGGGGAGGGGGGCTCAGTTTTTTATACAACCTGTAAATCGATCCTGTGCAATTAACTTTTTTGCTTGCACATATTCAACAACTGAATTCTTTGCGAAATTTTTGAAAATGCCATTCTCGGAGTTCCCGAGGAAGACAAAAACAAGAGCAACAACTCGCCCAAAAAAAAAAACAAAACAAATAAAGCGACCCCAACGCGTGTGTTCCAAAATAGATGATCCATTTACTATAACCTTGTATCAGAAACAGAGTCCCCACGAAAATTGTTTAAATATTGAAATTTTTCCATAATTTTTTTTTTATAATCGGAAACTTTATGTAATAATCAATAAGACTGCGCTGAAAAAAGTAAAAATAAATGACAAACAACAAATTTAAAGATAGTGATAGTCTCCTTCAGGTCTGCCTTAATTTCGTCTTTTTGCCTTGAGAAAGTCAATCACAGGACGAAACACCTAGGTGAATTAAATACAGATTACCTCTTGTCTTCTTTTCATTTAACTATATATATATATATAGGCTAGAAAATGATCATACATGAATAAAATGCTCTATTCTTAATAAAAACAAAATTTTTATCACCAAAGTAGTTATATTATTAAGAGGAAAGCGCAAATTATATATTTTTATCCTCTTTAAAAGATTTAACATTTTGGTAATTTTTTCTGGCGTTTGAATAGCAAATTCTTTCGTCTTTAGTGAGGAAAATTACATTGATTCTTTCAAAAAACAAATAGTTGTCGAGTTTTAATGAAATGTTCAGGCCTTATTGACAAATAAATGGAACTATATTAAAAAAGGGCTTTTGTTTTTAAAAATATTGAATTTTTTTTTTTTTTAGATTTCTTTCACCCGACTTACCTAATTTTATGAAATGTATGGTTTGGGGAGAAGTAAGATAAGTGAGGGTATTAAGATCTACAAGTGGGGAGGAGATGTGAGGGCCATGGTCGCCTATGTCATGAAGAGACACGGCACGAAGAAAGTTTCATATTAATCATAGGCAGATGTTTTTAGGGAATTTAAACTCAATTTTTTTTTCTAAAACAGATCTAATTTGAAATGCAAAAACAAATATAATTTAAATAAAACTGACACATTATTATTCAGAGAAGCTTTTAATTGTTTTTATGAATAAGATTTATTATGGACATTACTGTCTTGACAATTGTTTTTCGATTGAAATAAAACTGACAGGTTTTAATTAAAAATTAATAATTTAAATAAAACTGACACATTAATATTCAGAGAAGCTTTTAATTGTTTTTATGAATAAAATTTATTATGGACATTACTGTCTTGACAATTGTTTTTCGATTGAAATAAAACTGACAGGTTTTAATTAAAAATTAATAATTTAAATAAAACTGACACATTAATATTCAGAGAAGCTTTTAATTGTTTTTATGAATAAAATTTATTATGGACATTACTGTCTTGACAATTGTTTTTCGATTGAAATAAAACTGACAGGTTTTAATTAAAAATTAATAATTTAAATAAAACTGACACATTATTATTCAGAGAAGCTTTTGTTTTTATGAATAAGATTTATTATGGACATTACTGTCTTGACAATTGTTTTTCGATTGAAATAAGACTGACATGTTTAATTAAAAATTAATAATTTAAATAAAACTGACACATTATTATTCAGAGAAGCTTTTAATTGTTTTTATGAATAAAATTTATTATGGACATTACTGTCTTGACAATTGTTTTTCGATTGAAATAAAACTGACAGGTTTTAATTAAAAATTAATAATTTAAATAAAACTGACACATTATTATTCAGAGAAGCTTTTAATTGTTTTTATGAATAAAATTTATTATGGACATTACTGTCTTGACAATTGTTTTTCGATTGAAATAAAACTGACAGGTTTTAATTAAAAATTAATAATTTAAATAAAACTTACACATTATTATTCAGAGAAGCTTTTAATTGTTTTTATGAATAAAATTTATTATGGACATTACTGTCTTGACAATTGTTTTTCGATTGAAATAAAACTGACATGTTTTAATTAAAAATTAATAATTTAAATAAAACTGACACATTATTATTCAGAGAAGCTTTTAATTGTTTTTATGAATAAAATTTATTATGGACATTACTGTCTTGACAATTGTTTTTCGATTGAAATAAAACTGACAGGTTTTAATTAAAAATTAATAATTTAAATAAAACTTACACATTATTATTCAGAGAAGCTTTTAATTGTTTTTATGAATAAAATTTATTATGGACATTACTGTCTTGACAATTGTTTTTCGATTGAAATAAAACTGACAGGTTTTAATTAAAAATTAATAATTTAAATAAAACTGACACATTATTATTCAGAGAAGCTTTTAATTGTTTTTATGAATAAAATTTATTATGGACATTACTGTCTTGACAATTGTTTTTCGATTGAAATAAAACTGACAGGTTTTAATTAAAAATTAATAATTTAAATAAAACTGACACATTATTATTCAGAGAAGCTTTTGTTTTTATGAATAAGATTTATTATGGACATTACTGTCTTGACAATTGTTTTTGGATTGAAATAAAACTGACATGTTTAATTAAAAATTAATAATTTAAATAAAACTGACACATTATTATTCAGAGAAGCTTTTAATTGTTTTTATGAATAAAATTTATTATGGACATTACTGTCTTGACAATTGTTTTTCGATTGAAATAAAACTGACAGGTTTTAATTAAAAATTAATAATTTAAATAAAACTGACACATTATTATTCAGAGAAGCTTTTAATTGTTTTTATGAATAAAATTTATTATGGACATTACTGTCTTGACAATTGTTTTTCGATTGAAATAAAACTGACAGGTTTTAATTAAAAATTAATAATTTAAATAAAACTTACACATTATTATTCAGAGAAGCTTTTAATTGTTTTTATGAATAAGATTTATTATGGACATTACTGTCTTGACAATTTGTTTTTCGATTGAAAATTTACAGCAACATTTTTAATCTTTATTTTTTTAATAATATATATATATATATATATATATATATATATATATATATATATATATATATATATATTGGAGTGAATAGTCAGAATACTGAGCTCTTATTGAAAATTAACAAA
This sequence comes from Ascarosepion bandense, assembly GCA_037127315.1. NCBI lineage: Eukaryota > Metazoa > Mollusca > Cephalopoda > Sepiida > Sepiidae > Ascarosepion > Ascarosepion bandense. Next base: position 1,399,382 of record JBBBDQ010000815.1, on the reverse strand, counting down.
AATGCTGAATTACTATGCGGTATCTGTTTTTCTGTATAACAAGAATATTAAATGTTCTCTGCAAAGATGAAAAAGATACACGAGGCAACAAAATTGTGGTTCTACAGAAAGATGCTGAGAATACCATGGACTAAGCACGTGAGCAACGACGACGTTTGGAGGGAATGCAAACGAATAGAAAACTCATATTTAACATTATAAAGAGACAGATGCGGTTCCTGGAACACGTAATGAAGAAGGAGGGCCTAGAGAATTTAATACGCACAGAACGGATAGAGGAAAAGATAGACAGAGAAAAGCAGCGCAACATACACTAGATAGGCCTGGACAGATAGTTGGCGGAGAGGATATGGGAGAGATCTTCTATGTGACTTGTCCCTTCAGGACGTAGGCGATCATGACCTTCCACGTTTCCCTATCCCTGGTGGCTCTGAGCATGCCTTTTCCTGTTACACCACGCAATCCTCGTTCCGTCATTCAGCTGATTAGGTTCTTCAAATATGTTATCCGTTGCTTTCCACTTCTCCCTTTTTCCCTCTATCTGGCTGTTAGTATCAGATTCTCCAAGCCCTCCTTCCTCATTGCGTGTCCTATGCACTTCAGCTGTCTCTTCCTGATGCTCAGTATTAATTTCTCTTTTGTTTCTATCATTTCCAAGACTTCATCATTGTTCACATGATCGATCCATGATATTCGCAGCATCCTTCTGTAGAACCACATTTCAGTTGCTTCAAGTTTTTCTTTCATCTTTGATGGTATTGTCCAGCATTCATTGCCATATTGAAGAACGGACAGCACATATTAATCCAGTACTCTCTTCCTAGTTTCTAGCGAAATTGTCCTGTTTCTTAAAGATATTGAGAGCGACAAGAGACAGAGCCAAGTGGAAGCCCATGGTCCCTAACTTCCTGAAGGAACACGGAACCTGAAGAAGTTAATCAGTATCCTCGATGCTCACAAATGTCGAGATTGAAGCTATAATTAATGCTAATTTATAAAACTTATTATAAAAGGGTTTTTTTAAAATTATTTTTGCGATTGCACTTTTTTATTTTAATGACGCCCCCCACCGGCGAAAAAAAAAAAAGAAAATAATAAAATTAAGACAGTGAGTAGAATTCAGTCAGTCATTTAATTGCCATACGTGATACACACTTGGGCGATCATGTCTCGAAAGAGACATGACTGACTGGGCAGAAGGTTATCCCGCAGTAAGTTGCCATTGCTTTCTGCGGTAGACTGGTTGCCGACCAAGGCTACAGAACCCAGTCTGTCCTGCTATTTAACCCATAACTGGAAGGAATAGACGGATTAATACCTTTCCCAAGGGTATTTGCGCGAAAGTAAATAGTAGAAATAAGTCGAACCTAAATAGAGTTTTCATTTTCTCAAAATGGACCATGCTAACAAAATGCCGAAATTTATTACATGTCTGAGAGAAGACAGTGGAAATAAAGCGCGTAGATATTTCAAAAAATTGTCATTTACGTACAAATTCAGCTCTCCAGGTTTTGTACTTTACGCTCACGCCAGGCGTGCTTCTCTTTACAGCGCCTTCTTCAAAACTGTCTTTCCCGACTCGATTTCGCTACCTGGGCGTTGTTCGTTACCTGACAGGCTAAACGGGATGTACCCGAATTCATTCAGGTTAAGTGCCGTACAAAAGAGACATGGCTGTCTGGGTAAAAGATTATCCCGCACTAGGTTGCCATTGCTTTCTGCGGTAGACTGTTTACTATAGAACCCAATCTGTCCTGTTATTTGACTCGTAGTTAGAGGGAGAAAATATCTATTATATTATTAAGTAGTAATTAGAGGTGATCAGTTTATTACTTCATAACAATAGAAAACCGATCCCACACATCATGGCTAGTGGAAGCCCTAATAATGTCTCTAACTATTCTATTCAGTCAGTCAGTTAAGTGCCATACTTGATACACGCTTTGGGCGATCATGTCTCGAAAGAGGGTGCGGGAAAAGTTAAGCAAACACAACACCAGGACTTGAAGAGCTCTCTATTTATTTATATTAATCAGGAGGTAATCCCCACTAATAAGACTGTAACAATGCAATCTTCTTACTCTCATATTTGTGTTGTTTTCTTAAATATGTTATTCGTTTCTACGTTTCTCATTCCTCAACACAAGAACTATTTTATGGTGTTTTTAAAGGTTCCGTGTTTGAAAGAAAACTATTTTTAGTGGTTCTGATCCTTGTTTGATATTTTGAAAAATAAAAATAAAAGTCAATTAAATTTTGAAGAACATTTCTTTTTTTATTCGTCGTTTGTCGTGCTTCCACTAAAGTCATTGTTCTAATTTGAAACTGGTTTTTAGCACCATTTTTTTCCCTGTTTGTGTGTCTCTGATGGGAAGGAGGAATCAAAGAAGTTTTATATAATTTTTTCTTTTTAATTTTCTTCATTCATGTTTTGACTTTGAATCACTTATTGTTTCAAGAAAACAAATTATCTCGTCTCCCTCGTTCAACAACGTTTTGTTGCCATTTCAACGAGATCTGAAGCGGAATAAACAAGATATTATTGATTCGATTTTTTGGAAAACCAAATACACAAAGAATTTTTTTATATTTAAATTTTATATTATTAAAAGGAAAATACTTGTTATTTTAAGGATCTAACAACATATTGTCGAGAGTTTTTAAAAGAAGAGATTAAGAAAACGAAAAAACGATTCAATACAAGCCGGGTTCTTTTTGTATGGTAATGGTTAACGAGTAATTTGCAGTTACGAGTCAGAAATGTTTTTGCTTCATACTTGGAACATAACTAAGCCGAGCTTTACCTCATGCTTGTAACCTAAACCGAACTTAGAAAATGAAACGAATGCTTCAGTGTAACCCGGTTAATTCTTCATATTGAGTAGTAAAGTGCTTGACGGTGTGCGTTGTGGTGCAGTGAATGTCGACTCGGAACGACAAATCGGAGTTCGAATTCCAGTTCAGTTCCTTGCATCCACTTACGCACAAATACTCTTGGCAAAGGTATTAATCAGTCTCTTCCCTCCAGTTATGGGTTAAATAAAAAGACAGATTGGGTTCTATAACCTTGACTGGCAACTAGTCTAACGAAAAAAACAATAGCAAGCTACTGCGGGATAATCTTCTGCCCAGTCAGTCATGTCTCTTTCGAGACATGATCGTCCAAAGCGTGTATCACGTACGGCACTTAACTGACTGAAAGTGCCTTATAGGTTGATTTCCCTCTCAAAAAGAGGTTAGTCAATAACACAAGTGCTTGGTGTTATATAATTCAATGCTGGTCTTTTCTGGTTAATCATTATTATTAAACAGGGTGTTCGATTCTCACCTCGTGCCTCAAAATGTTAGTAAATAACATATCTGTCATTATGTAGGATAATGCAATGCTGATTTCAGCTGGTTAATTGTTAATATATAGCACCCATACTGGTGGCCTTTTACCAATCTATGTAAAGCTTAATTGATTTGATAAGCGCTGATTAGATGTGGCTCAAGGCTGAATGTAAGGGGTACCCAGTGGGGATCGAAATCACTACTCAGTTGTAATAAGTCCTAGCTAGACAAGCTTGCTAAACATTACATTGTAGCAGATACCGGGGTATCCGCTAACGAATATTTATGATTTTGGATTCGATTCGGCGTAAGATGGCATAGGAAATAATAAACAACACCAGAGTAATTAATAACAAAACATGTATTAACGATAAGGTTACATAGAGTTGAATAAGCATACATTTAAGGGAAGGAAAAGTTCTTTCCCTTGTAATGTTAAAGAAATGTAAGTAAAAATCACTGTTGAATGAATATTATTCATTGAAGAAGGAAAAACTTGGAAGGAATAATAATGTACATACTTCAATTATTGAGTTGATATCCCATTTGAGTTTGTAAAGGGAAAAGTGTGTATGTGTACATGTGTGTAAAAATAAAAACGCCCCTAATTACGACCTGCAAATACTGCGGGTGTGCGAGCGAGAATTAAACCAATGTCCCTCTGCCATACTGGATAGCAGTGGGTCTCGCTCGAGTTGTGAAACTGCTGCACATTCTTCTCCGCTATCGCCGGCCGGTAGCGGGGACCATCTGCCAGAAGGCGTGTGTGTGGCTCCTTAAATAACTATGTCAAAATGCGCGGGAAAGTAAGGTCATCACGTGAAAGCAAAATGAAAGCCGCGTGTCTCAATGATGAGAACACGCCTGACAGAAGCAAGCGTAGTTGTAATTATGAATATGCATGAATGTGTATGTGGGTGTGAATGTATGTACACCATAACACCACGTCTGGGTGCCCATGTAAAGCTTAGTAAACAATTGCCATGATGTAGGATAATTAAATGCTGATTTCACCTGGTTCATCATTAATACTGAGTAGTGAGTTTGATACACACGCGGTTCCCTATACTAGTGACCTTGTACCAAACTATGCTAAAGGTAGTAAATAACGTAAGATTGTAGGACAACTTACTGCTAATTTAGTCTGGTTAATAATTACTATTGAGTTGTGAGTTTGAACTTCATTAGGTGTCGCGACCTTACCTGAGAAAGAAAAGTGTAGTAATTAACACGTCTCCTATATTGTCGGATAATTTTTACTGGTGAAGTCTGTTTAAATTAGCATTTAGTGAATTCTGTCCTCAATAGGTGCCCCGTACTTGTTGCCTTGTACCAAACTATTCTAAATCTAATCCAAATGACAGACGATTGTCTGTAGGATAATTGCTTAACAGTTTTTTTGTACTAACCTTCATGAATACACAAGAGCCACTCAAAGTAGAGCGTCACTGTATAACAAGAGTCGTAGTAACGTAAGCGGAGTAATCAGGAAGGAAAGATTATTATGACATAAAGGAAATGGACGTCTTTCATTGAACGTTACAAGCTTAAGCACTTCAAATCCAAGGTCAATTGTCATCTATACTCAATATCGTCATAATTTTACCCTCCACAATGAATCGGTAGTGTGGATGAAGATGTCACAAATAAAATGCGAGTGAGCCAGATAGCGTTGTGAGTGAGCCAGATAGCGTTGTGAATGAGGCAGATACAACCCTGCAAGCGTTGTGAGTGAGGCAGATTCAACTCTGCAAGCATGTATCGGGTATCCTAGTTGTAACTGGTAGAACAAAAAGGGGAGAGTTCGTCAAAGCGTTTGCCATGGAAATAGCGACATGGAAGTTATAGACTTGCAAGGTTTCCATTTTGAGAAAGGGATTGTAAGCTGAGAATTAAATCATGTCTCACAAGGCTTCGTAAACAACTTCGAACTCAGTCCATCTCAGAAGGAGATATGTAAGACATACTTCATTTTTCGTCTGATTTGATTTCTAATTACAAATGCCAGCGGTAGGGTAGATTGAGTAATTTGTCTACTTAACAGCATATCAACTTCTTTATGGGTAATTTAATGTCTCCGACAAATTTTTATTAGTCTTTTAAGTAATAAAATAGGATGTACACTACCGGCCATAATAATTAGGCCATTCCAGTTTGTTTTTTGTAATTATATATTGCATACTATTTTTAGTATTTCTTATCAAATGGATAATTCTAAATGAAAATAGAATGGTTCTTTTGTTATTATTTTGCAAAATTTTACAAGGCAGCCAGGAAGCCTTTGCTTCGGTCAGGCAATAAGAAGCAGAGACTGGCCTGGAGAGGAGATCACAAAAACTGGACACCCAAACAGTTCATTTGTTTCGCATATTATTGTGCAGTATTAAAAAAGAACCATTCTATTTTCATTTAAAATTATCCACTTGACAATAAATACTAAAAATAGTATGAAATACATCATATCTTTTAAAAAACTGGGGTGGCCTAATAATTATGGCCAGGAGTGTATGTATATATATATATATATATATATATATAAAATCTACAGGGTGCGATGGGTAAATTGTCGCAATTTGCCTTGTAAAATCTTGCGAAGTAATAATAACAAAAGAACCATTCTATTTTCATTTAGAATTATCCACTTGGCAATAAATTCTAAAAATAGTATGAAATACATCGTATCTTTTAAAAAACTGGGGTGGCCTAATAATTATGGTCGGTAGTGTATGTTATTCTATGCATGGTTGTTTGGGCAAAATTACTAAAGATATGTGTTTCTGTTAAATTTTAGAATACAGTATGATTTAAGAAATTGTAGATTTAATATTCTGAAGAACTACTTTTTTATTGTTGGTTGTTTTGCTTTAGCGACATATCAAAATCTCTATAGGTTATTTTAATGCCGAAATCTATTTCTAACTCATTTGCATACCTTCAAGTACAAATTAAATATATTGTTGATAATTTTTAGGATCAACAGAATTTTTCATATATCTAAACTTATTTATAAATAGAACTTTGTCTGTGTATGTATCTGTGTGCGTGTGTCCGTTACCTATAGACACCGAAACGGCTGAATTGATTTTCTTGAAAATTTACACAGTTGTACTATAAGCGTCTGCGAGTGTTCTTAGCTAGGTTTTGTGTCGAGGTACCCCCGATAAATATCGAAAATCGTTAATCGAAAAAATGGGTTATAGAAGAAGTGGTCCGATTTTAATCAAATTTGATACACTCATAGATAAAGACATAAGAAACGATATTCAGAAGTTTCAAGGTTGCAGTTCTTACAATAGTGCACAAAATATATATATATATATATATATATATATAAAGCAAGATGTTTGTGTATGTGAGTGTGTGTGTGTATGTTTGTGTGTGTGTATGTTTGTGTGTGTGCATGTGTGTGTGTGTTTGTTTATCTGCCTGTATGTCTGCATTTTTTCAGCCCTTTTATTTTAGTTTTTGATTCGGGTTGGCTCTAAATAGATATAATTGTAGTTCTTAGTCTCAGCCATGTTACCATTTACTCAGAAGACTTATTTCGTCTTCAAAATTCAGTTTACGACGGAAAAAACTTATTTGATATCGATACCAGGAAATCAAAATTTGACTTACATCCATTCATTTTTCTTTCATTCTACGGTTTCTATAGCCCGATTTTGTATAACCCGATATTTTCGATTATCGATTTTCGATATTTATCGGGGGGTACCTCGACACAAAATCTAGCTAAGAACACTCGCAGACGCTTATAGTACAACTGTGTAAATTTTCAAGAAAATCGGTTAAGCCGTTTCGGAGTCTATAGATATCGGGCACACACACACAGAGACAAAGTTCCATTTATAAATAAGTTTATATATATATATATATATATATATATATATATATTTCACTCCAAAGCAAGGTGATAATGTCACTAAGACACAAGAGACTACTGCAATCGAAAGAATGAGAAAACTTTAGAAAGAACCGGAAACCCAATTCTAAGCAAAAAACAAAGCATAAACCACTATTCCTGTTCAAAATTTGGGGAGGTTGTCAGAACTGAGTGATATGGGGATCTATCTATACCTGAAATTGTAAATGAATAAAAATATTTGTCTCAATAATAACCCTCAATGATTCGTTTTATAAAAAGTAAAGTTAATAATGCAACTTCTCCTAACTTAATGACCGGGTCCCGTTCCAACATCATGGTTGCTAAACGAATTGAGATTGAGTTTTGTTTAACGGCATATCAACCTGTGTGGGTTATGTAAATGCCAAAAAGGTAGTGTTTTATGGGTTTTTTTTACATTTCCAGTTATAGTAAATTTTCATGAAATATTTTCTATTTTAGAAATTGAAAATGTCTTCTTATTTTGTATTCATATATGTTTTGCTGGCAATAATTATTTTTCCTTCAAAAAATGTGTTATGGTCGTATTTTTCTCTTCAAAGCTGTATTGTTGGTAATATTTATCATTCAAAAATGTATATTTTTCTATAAAAGTCTATTTTTTTTACTTTCATAGTGTTTTGACTCCAGTTTGAGGGTTAACTATTTACCCATAGCTGGAACCCTAACAGGTGCTACACTCCGTGTCAAGGTGGAACTGGGAACAACAGCAATGAAGAGGTGGTTTCAAGCTCTTCATTACCTCCGAATCTCCTCTATTGACTGATGATTATGTATTCAGCTTTTCTTGTAGTTTATATGTACTACTTTCTTTCCGATTTATTTAGCTACCTTCTGTAAGAAGTCTTGTAGTTTACTTTCCGTGTCTGCTTTCATCACTGTATCATCTGCGTATCTTATATTTTTCCGATTATGACCGCCGTTTACGAGTCCCGGAAAGACTTCTATAGCTATCAGAATTGTCTCCCTATATAGGTTGAATAGATCTGGTGAGAAAAAACACCCCTTCTATATTTCTATATCTTCTGAACTCATTTCCTGATCATATGTAGGCGGATAGATCTATCTTCAGTACATCAAGTTGGTTTGCTTATACAATAGAAATGATTTTTTTAAATTTAATTTTCTTCTCATTTATTTTATTGGTCCTGGGCATGACGGTAAACTGCATCTGGCAGTAAGGCCTCTCATTGGGAGGTTCTGCGGAGCATGGAACCACCTCTTAATTGCTGTTGTTCTCAGGTCCACCCTGACCCGGAGTGGTAGCACCTGTTAGAGCCCCAGCTATGGGCAAATTGTTAACCCCTAAGATGAGGTCAAAACATTATGAAAATATAAAAATACACTTTTATAGAAGCATGTACATAAAAATAGGCATTTAAGGAAAAATATTACCAACAATACATTTTTTTAAATATAAAAATACACTTTTATAGAAGCATGTACATAAAAATAGGCATTTAAGGAAAAATATTACCAACAATACATTTTTTTAAATTCTTACCATAACACAATTTTGAGAGGAAAAATATTCTCAGCAAAACATTTTTGAATACAAAATTAGAAAACATTTTCAGTTTTATAAAATAAAAAAGAAAAACCAAAAGTTTTTATTACAATCTAAGTCAACATTATCACTAAAACCGAACATTAAAAAATACCTTAAAACATACTTTTTTGGCATTTAATAACCCATAGAGGCTGATATACAATTAAACAAAACTCAAACTCAAAATTTATTTGATTAACCCTCTCGGCCATTCGTATCATATTTGATACAGTATGAAAACAAGCCTTGAAAGAAATATTTTCCTGAAAAATTTTTAAGAGAAATATTTTATAAATTTCAAATGAAAGCAGTACTGACTGTCAGTCAATGAATACCAAATGTTTCCTTATAGGGAAATACCAAATGTTTCCTTATAGGGAAATACTGTATCAAATATGATACGAATGGCCCTAGAGGGTTAAGAGAAATATTTTATAAATTTCAAATGAAAGCACTACTGACTGCTCAGTCAATGAATACCAAATGTTTCCTTATAGGGAAATACCAAATGTTTCCTTATAGGGAAATACTGTATCAAATATGATACGAATGGCCCTAGAGGGTTAAGAGAAATATTTTATAAATTTCAAATGAAAGCAGTACTGACTGCTCAGTCAATGAATACCAAATGTTTCCTTATAGGGAAATACCAAATGTTTCCTTATAGGGAAATACTGTATCAAATATGATACGAATGGCCCTAGAGGGTTAAGAGAAATATTTTATAAATTTCAAATGAAAGCACTACTGACTGCTCAGTCAATGAATACCAAATGTTTCCTTATAGGGAAATACCAAATGTTTCCTTATAGGGAAATACTGTATCAAATATGATACGAATGGCCCTAGAGGGTTAAATTTGAAGAAAGTAAAAATAGTCGCGATAAATTTGTTTTGGACAAGATTCTCTCTGTTGCACTGTAATTCTCTATCTCATAAACATACTGATCCTTCTCTCTTTTATATATACACGCATGCACTCATTCTCTGCTACTTTCCCTCTGTCAGGCATACAAATACCTACTCTCTTATCTTTCTTACATTCACACTTTAGACACTGCCAATCTCTCACATGCACCACCACACCAATATATTCGCTCTGTTAATCTCTTAATATTCTACATACACATTCTCTATCCCTTTCTCATTAGGAAAACACACTCTCGCACTATTGTGAGTGTTGTGTATGTATTACTATCACATACACAACACTCACACTCCTTCCCATTCGTAAGCACTTTTCTCTCACACACACATATCTTCATGTGGTTTAAATGAAAAAGATAGGTGTCTTATCTTTTTTTAATTTTGTTTTAAACTTGTCCGAAGCCACGACGAGAAGATAGTCTTTAGGCTTATATTTGAGCGATATTTATTTTCTAAAATTCTCTTCTTTCAGACCAGTCTCAAGCTTGTCAATTTGGAGCGTTTGCTAGCTAATTTAATGCAAAAAATCTATATTCTATTCACCTGTCCCACCCAGAAATACCACCGCCCTGAAAAAAGAATATTAAACGAGAAGTACTGGTGTGTCTTGGAAGCAAGGGAATACGTTATTTGTATTATCCAGTTTGATTTCAGCAACACCTGACTATAAAATGAGGAAAGGAAAAAAAGAAAACGATAATATAATCGCAAGAATACCGTCTAATTCGAAAGAAACATCAAATCGAATTTCTTCTCTAGACGCGAAACGGAAAATGTGCTAATAGTTACGTGTAACTTTATTTCTCAAATTCTATTACCTTTGTTAGGCGATGCCGATAGGTAAAAGCTGAAGTGAAATGGTCGATAGAGTTGGCAGGACATTAATATTCTTAGGTTCGATGAACGAAGAATCTGTCTCGGTGCCGAGTGTAGTGATGAGATTCAAGAGAAGGAAAGAAATCCCGGGATTAGATAAGTTTTCAATGGAGCGAACTGCTTAAATGTCTTACATCTATTATTCTTTCTCGACTATTGGAGTAGTAGTTTTTTTTTCTTTTTTAACATGACTTCCAGGTTGCTTGCTTTTGTTCACGATTTTTTTTCCGTAAAGTTAACCATGTAAAAGGCCTGGGAGCCTCTCGAGGTATAGGGTTACATTAGAAGGTAGTTTGTAAGGATAACAGTGGAAAATAACGGTTAACACCTGATTTGGACAGGTTAAAACTGTAGTGATTAGGGAAACGTTCTCTTGGGAGTTTGTTCCACAAGCCAGTGATTCAGGGGGAAGAAGCCGTTTGAGTAGGAACTTGATGAAATACAGAGGGAATGTTGATGTTTTGCTATTATGCAAGTTGAATAGCGGGTATAAATCTTGAAGGTTGGATATAGTTTAGCTGAGGAATGTTGTTTGCCCGAGCTCTTTTCACGGTAGTAGCGACAGGGCAGTGAGAAAAATGCTACATTGAAACACACACACACACAGAGAGAGAGAGAGAGAGAGAGAGAGAGAGAGAGAGAGAGAGAGAGAGAGAGATGATTATTTAACAAGAACTAGGAAACTCATGTCTATTCTATCCAGGGCCGTAGCTGATGCTAAAAAAACACCGGGCACAGACAAAATTGCCCGGATTTATTAGTTGACAATGTGATGACGTCATCAGTGTCATCCGTTTCCAGAAACTATGATTTTTGCGGATTTTTTCGGCTATTCCAATGGAAATTAGGCACAGAACGTGAACGAAAGCAGGAAATTGGGTTCGGTTCGGACTTTCTGAGTATAACAAGTCTTTTCTCCCAAAATTAATAAATAAACAAACAGATTTTTACTGCGTTCATTCGGATGTTTTCTTCGTTTTTCTTTCTTTCTTTCTTTCTTTCTTTCTTCGTGAATTGTTTAGTTTGATTTCTGACGAAGACATTTTTCCTTGCCCGGATTTTCACTATGACTGCACGGATCGGCCTGGACCCGTGCCCGGTGTGCCCGGTAATCAGATAAGGCCATGATTCTATCTAGACTGGAAAGTGAGGTCTGTGAAGTTCCTGCCCAAATCTGACAACATTACTCCATTTTTTTATTATTATCTCAAGCAGTCAATTAAGCGCCATACGTGATACACGCTTTGGGCGATCATATCGATCTCGAGATATGACTGACTAGGCAAATTTTCCTGTAGTAGGTTGCCATTACTTTCTGCAGTAGACTGGTCGCCGACCAAGGATAGAGAACCCAATTACTAGTTGGAAGAGGCGGATTAATACCTTTCCCAAGGGTATTTGCGCGTAAGTGAATGCAAGGAATTCAACTGGTATTTGAACTCGGCTCCCCGACTTCTTATTTCAAGCCGATATCCACTGCACCACAACTACATTTTATAAAAAGTAAAGTGTGGAATGAAGTGTCAGTTACTTACTGGAGGGGTACAGGGATCCAATCATTTTACGTGCATCTTTAGCTATGGATCCTATATAGGATTTTCAGTTGAAGTCAGGTGTGAGTTTGAGGCCCAGTTACTTCTCAAGGCACCAAGCCTTCTCGAGAGGATATCCTTTCATCTTGACTGGTGGTAGTTCCGAGTTTGGTCGGCGATGATGGCATGGAACCATTTTGGTTTATTGAAGTATTGAATGGAACCAGCATGTTTTTTTTTTCGACTTAAAGGTTAGTGTTAGATCGGTAGAGAGAATTTGCTTACGATTTTCTCTATATCCTTTCCATTTCGGTATCGTTTTTTTTTGGGGGGGGGGCTTATATCCTTTTTTTTCTATTTTCTTATGTTTTTCTTTATTTCTTTTTCTTCTTTGTTGTATATTTTATTTATTCTCTTTACTTCATTGGCTTTTTATATTTTATTTTACTTTTTTACTTTTCCTTCATTTTCTTTTCATTTTATGTGTCTTTCTTATTTTTTATTCATTATTCATTCATTCATTTACTTTTTTCATGTTTTCATTTGCTTTTTTCTTTTATTTTTCTTTCAATTTCGTTTTCGCTTCATGTTTGTATTTACTTTCTATTAATTTATTTTTTCTTTCTTTCATTCATTATTTCTCTTTTTGTTTTATAATTGATTTCATTCTTCCTTTTTCCTTTATTTTTTATCTCTTTCTCATTTTATTATTTTTTCTTTCTTCTTTGTCAAGCTTATCTTGTTTTGTTCTAATTCTATTTTCTCTTTCCTTGTGCATTCTACATTTGAAGTCTGATTTATTTTTCCTTCATTGCTTTCTTCCATTCTTTGTTGATTTTCTTAGATTTCTCTCCTTGGTAACTTATCCAAGTGAACCCTAGTAATATATTAAAAAATGAAAAAACTTAAAAAAATATTAAAAATGGTTCACAAAATATAGACAAATTATATTTCTTTTCATTTGTTTCAGTCATTCTCGTTTTTACTCTCATAATGCATATATTTTTCCTGTTTTCTTTCCTTCTTACATTCCGTATTCACGATTTTATTTTTTCTTTCAAATATTTTCTTTCTGTCACTCTTTCTTACATTTTTTCGTTTTTATTCATTTCCTTTTGCTTTCTTTCCATATTTTATCATGACATCCGTTTTTCTTGACAGAATTTTCCCCCCTTATTTCTTTGGCTTGACTCTTGTATAGGTGGACACTATATTATCCATGGAATCCACTTCAGTTTTTCAGGATGCCAAGCAAGAAATTAAACCTACAAAGCATTACTTTTATGGCTTAGACAACAACAATAAAAATAAAAAAATAAAAAATGTCGAAAGCATCACAGCTAAAGTCCCTTAATGTCCTATATAAATTAATGTGTATTAAAAGTATTTTCTTTTTTTTATATATTTTTCTATTTATGGGCTGAATGCTTCAGAACACCTAAATGATTTTATTACATTTGCAGTGTACTACATAATGTCGTCTTTCGCTAGATTCCAGCAGTTTTGGAAATAATTTGAACAATTGTTGCGTTCTCTTCTGCGTTTTAAAGAAACAAACTTGACACAATTTATCCACTTCTGGAATTTATTTCGAGCGACACGTGACCAAATGTTACATATTCTAGGGACCAACAGAATACAATTAAACTTGAAAAGAATTTATTCCTGTCCAACGCCTCAAAAAAAAAAAAAAGAAAACACGTGATGATTTCAGTCGAAGCTGGAATGCAAAAAAAAAACAAAACAAACGCTGATTTTCAAGGCCACGAAATATAAACAATGAAATATAATTAGATTATTAGGTCAAAATTGAATATAATTTACATTAAATTATTTCGGGTCATAAAACAATGAATAGAGAAATTAAATATATTTTAGTAAGCCGACAAGAAATGTCTACTTTCGTTATCAGAACAATGAAATAAACATATATTTCGAAATAAACAACGGAATAAACATGTATCCAAGCAATGTGGTTTCCGGCTTTCTCTCCTCTAATCTTTACAGCTCTTACGTAGCCCCCGGCACATAAGTGGCGTTACCGCTTTGCTTGGGGTGATATGATTAAAAAAAAAAAAATTGAGTGAGTGAGTTGAAACTCCCCAGAATCAAATTTCCACCGGCAAGCACTTCGGAATAAGTATATTTTCTTGTATTTGCCTTGTAGTGGACTGCACCCGATCGCTTTTAAATTCTCATCAACTGATTTGCTTATCACTTTAACCTGTTTGGAGTCTTTCAGGGTGTTGTCGTACCATCTACCCAAGCTTTATTTATTTATTTATTTATTTTATTTTATTTTCTTCGATATGAGCGCGGCTTAACTTAACGAACATGTTAGTCGTTAAACCTTTAAACTACACGTGAAAACGCTAAAGCGTTTAAAACACTCAAAACAGGAAACGCTAAATTATTTTTAGTGTATCGAACAGTCTTTTAAATGCAATTCAGATACTGGGACTTGTTGCACACTTTCTTCTAGTGAGTGCAGAACCAGGGATCGAACCGCAGACCGTTGGATTTCAATTTAACGCTCTCCCAGCTGGCTTCTTGCTACGCTTCTTCCTCTTCCTACTCCACTTTCCTCCTTCCACCTTTTCACTGCGTCTCTCTGCGTCAGCTTCACGCCAAGAAATTGACGCCACTGAAATCATCGAGTGAACTTGGTCGGTCAGTTTTATAATCCATTTCTCTACCCATAATCCATTTCCTCGGTCTATAAAAATTCCCCTCGAGGGCCTCCTCTCTTTTTTCCTTTAGAATGAGCTGAAGGTGGATTATTAAGACAGAGGTGAGTATTATTATTATTTTCTTTCTTTGGAACAGATTACTGCTTTGCAAGCCAGACACAAACGAACTCTCTTTTTTCCAGAGCCGCCGCTAGTCGCCCTTTCATGTTCACACTCCCCCCTGGTCTCAAGACCACACATGTGGCAAGGCGGACGTGGCCGCTTGTTGCGGGCACTCCTACGAAGGGGGATTGTCTGGATTTCTTCATCTGAGCTCTCAGAAGTGGCATCGGAATTATCGGCAACAGCGTCGGGGTTCGCAGTCGGACCATCAGACTCGCGGGGCGTAGGTCGAATCCACAGTTCGTCATTGGATGATTCACCACTGCCGCTACTTGTCAACGAATTCGTATTCAGGGCGGGCCGAATGTCCCTCACATGGCGTGGAGTACCATCAACCAGCACGGCCTGCTCACTGACGATGCCGGTGATTCGTCCCCTTCGAAAACTGGTGGTGCACCGGCTATTGGGAGGCTTCACCCAGACGGTGTCCCCTAATTCATACGGCCCTCTTGTTCCCCGCCGATCAGGCAGACGCGCGTCAATGCCCTTGATGCGCACTCGGTAGCGATGGATTGCATTGGCGGGTGCGCTCACAGCAGTCACAGCATCCCTCGGTGTTGTATTATATCTATAGACCGCTTCTGCAATAGTGCACGCCTTCCTGGCCGCGGTCCTCTTCACGCTTCGGTGGCACCGCTCTGCTATGCCGTTGCCACTCGGCACATATGCACATCGGTGTCTGAGCCTGATCCCCCACTCGTCTACAAAACGCCTAAATTCTACGCTGCAGAAGGCAGTATCGTTGTCCGTGAGGATCTCTTCAGGCGGCCCCCTTTCGTAAAATATGGATTCCAATTCACGGATGACACTGGAGGAGTCCTGGCGTGCCAACGGGCGCCAGATCGCAAACCTCGTCGGTCCGCAATCTATCAGTGTGAGGAAGTGCTGGCTGCCATAATGGGTTATGTCCATACCCAGTCGGCTCCAAGTCATGTCTGTTCCCAGCCGACCCCTCCGCCATCTCGCTGGGGCGGGGTCGATTGACTGGCATGTTTGGCATTCCTTGACCACCGCTCTCACTGCACTTTTTGACACTGACGGATTGGTCAATTGTACAAAATAGCATGTCCGTCTCACTCCGGGGTGCCCACTGATGTGGTGTATTTCCCTGATTTTGTCTGCCGCCTCCACAGAGGCAGCACATAGTAACGGTACTGGCCCAGCTTCTTTCTTCACGGCATCAATCCATCTCTGAGGCACCCGAGTGAGCCTATCAGCGAGGTTGCAGTTTGAGGTGACAAGTACCACATCCACAGACAGATTGTACTCTGTTACTAGCTTTCTTATGGTCTCCAACCTCCGTCTGATCAGCATCTCGCTGGCCGCCTTGGTGCGCACCCTGGCCTTACCTGTCAGTGTGTTTGATATCCAGTGGTACACGCACAGCGAATCTGTGTGTATGTGTAATTTCTTGACTTTCCACTGGAGTGCCAGGTTAATGCCTTTCGTCACCGCATCGAGCTCTGCCAGGTTGATGTGAGCAGCGTCATTCGTCGGTCGCAGCCAGCAGGCGTCCTCAATCGCAGCTCCGTTCTCCTCAAGCAGCACACCAATCGCCACAGAGCTCGCATCCACCCACACGCTCAATTCGTCTCCCTGCACACACCAGTCTCCCTTTGCGGGGTCATCCTGCTTTACCCTTGCGATGGTCTCCTTCACCATGCGAACCAACAGATCGTCCGTCGTTTCATCATCCCAGTCTTTGGTGACTGCGCTTGCCCTCCTTTTTATGGTGCCTGTTGCTACACGAGTCCATCCACACACTGGTAGGTGCCCCACAAGTTTTCCACACAGGGAGAAGACCACTCGTCTCGTAAAGACTTCGGGTACTTCAGGAACTGCAGTTCCGCGCCCCCACTTCAAAGTCCCCCGCTCCTTTCGAACTTTCAGGCCCAAGACACGGGCGCCATCCTCCAAATGTTCCGGGTCCTTGCAAATCAGGCCAAACTCGGCCAGTTTGGTCCTTACGCGTGATGATGATACAACGTCTTCGTTCACGTATATGTCATCAAGGTACGTCGATGTCCCCTCTTTCATTGTTTCTTGCTGTGACAACACAGCGTTGACTATGGTCTTCATTATTTGGGGTGCCACGTTCAGCCCGAAGCCCAGTCTGGTAAGGCAGTACCTTCTGCCGGCAAACACCACCGTCTGAAACGGCCACATCGTTTCGCTGACCCGGATCTGCAGATACGCTTTTCTTAGATCCAGCAGGGACACATTGGAACCCTGCTGGCGCCATTCTCGTAGCTTGCTGGCGCAAACATCAGCATCTGCCGTAAATGCATCAACATGCGCATTTAGTTCGCGGTAGTCCATCACTGGCCTCACTTTTGCTTTGTTGTGCTGAGTAACCGCCATCAGCGGGATCAAACCTTTGGGAGGTCCAAGTTTCTCATAGGGGTAAGGAATTAACCAGCCATCCTTGATCCATTCACGAAGCTCCTCTTCGTATGCAGGCCTTATTTGGTCGGGCACATGGTACTCGGCTACTTCGTTCCGCAATTTTGCTGGCTGCTGATTTCCCGACCACTTCCATGAGGCGGTCCAAGCCTTCTGGTGCTGGTCAAATTCGACACTAAAGTCTGGCTGGTCGATCCTCAGCGCTGCGCACACTGGGGTCCTCTCTTGAAACTGCACTTCCCCCGTCTGCGTTATGTGAACACCACCTAGGGCTCTGATGGCATCATAGCCTAGAAGCAGGTCAAAGTTCAGTGGTTTTTTGAGCGCTACTAGCGCCTCGACGTTGGCCGAGTTTCCTGTTCTTGTACGGATGTTTATCGCACCCACCCCGCAACATGTCCGCGATTCTCCACTGATGGTGGTTACCCTGACACCCTTCTCCTTCCAAGTGTGGCAGAGGTCTACGAACACTATGGTGCGGGAGCACCCGGAGTCGAGGAGTGCTGAGCACAATGTCTCGTTGACATATACCTGAATGATCGGAAGCGCCTCTAATTTCTGCTTTGGGGAAAGGTCGACGCCGGCACCTTGTCCCCGGCCCCGTTTCCCGCACAATCCCGGGCCATATGTCCGGTTTCATTACACCGGTAGCAGCGAACAGCTGTCGGTCGCCGTCTGCAGTTCCTTGCAATGTGGCCCTGGCCATCGCACCTATAACACACGACCCCACCACGCGGGCTAAGGCCCTGAGACGGTTTATCATCACTCGGTGTGGATTGTGCAGCGGCGATTACCGGATCTCTCAGCTCGGAATTATCCTTCATCACGGTTCTGGCTCGGTCCACCAGGTCATTAAGGGGCAACGAGGTTATGTTTGAGCTCGCCCGCAGGAGCTGTTTTGCTCCGGTTGGGAGCCCCGCCAGAAATTTATATGCCAAGGCCCGCTCGGGCAGCCCACCGAACAACACCGTCAACTTCGTCAGCTCGGCCAAATATACGTCCACAGTTTCGCCAGGATGTAATTGTCTTGCCTCAAATTGCTCCCAGGCAGTGGCGGGGTCGATAGCAAACGCTTTGTATAGGGCTGCCTTGATCCTCTCATAATTCTGTTTTTCCTCAGCACTGAGCTGTTGATACACAGCGAAAGCCCCACCGGACAAACGCAGAGGAATCACATGTTCAATGTTTTTGACACCAGACAAGAGACAATGCAGTTCCACTTTTTCCACCCAGTCAAGTACTGGGGTCGAGCCACTGAACTCTGGAATCAATTTCAGGTCGAACCTGTCCCCCATTACGCCGAAATAGCTTGTTGCACACTTTCTTCTAGTGAGTGCAGAACCAGGGATCGAACCGCAGACCGTTGGATTTCAATTTAACGCTCTCCCAGCTGGCTTCTTGCTACGCTTCTTCCTCTTCCTACTCCACTTTCCTCCTTCCACCTTTTCACTGCGTCTCTCTGCGTCAGCTTCACGCCAAGAAATTGACGCCACTGAAATCATCGAGTGAACTTGGTCGGTCAGTTTTATAATCCATTTCTCTACCCATAATCCATTTCCTCGGTCTATAAAAATTCCCCTCGAGGGCCTCCTCTCTTTTTTCCTTTAGAATGAGCTGAAGGTGGATTATTAAGACAGAGGTGAGTATTATTATTATTTTCTTTCTTTGGAACAGATTACTGCTTTGCAAGCCAGACACAAACGAACTCTCTTTTTTCCAGAGCCGCCGCTAGTCGCCCTTTCATGTTCACAGGACTTCACATCAGTGAGGTGGGGGGACGATACGCGAAAAAGCCGCCAAGAGGAAGGCCCCGAAACGGTGCGTATTCTCTCCTGATGACCCGATATTATCTGGAAATCAAAAACAACTGATAATCTACAAAACAACAAGATAAGCTGTTTCTTTCAAACACAACATCTTATGTTGTCCGCTTGCCTCATGTCGAGTTTCTGTTACTGTTCCGGTAGCAATTTTAATCCATTGTTTCCATGTCTTTCTTCATGGCTCTAACAAGGCCACAACAACTTGGCAAAGAAGATTTGCTACAACATTGAGTTAGTTGCTCAGGAAAGTGACTATACGGAAGGGTTTTCGACAGGCGGGAATTGCATAAAAACTGTTAGAGTAGAAGTGGTGCTTACATTTGATTGTTTTGACGGCAAACATGTGGGACCTTGATACCAGTCTAGTAGCACTAGGGGTCGAGGCACCAGGGAAAGAAGATCGCCAGAGCAGAAGCCGTGAAAAGACAGAGGGGAGCCACACCTCATCGATGAGTATGTGACTAAAGGTAGGCTGCTTCATGTCGAATTTCTGTTACTGTTCCGGTAGAAATTTTAATCTATTTCGTCAGCGTGTCAAAGTTGGAACAAATTTGAAATAAACAATAATGTGATTACGTCAAAATGCGACGAGCCAAAGACAATTAGAGTTTAGACTTGCCTGGAAATGACGTAATTGGTTGAAGATCGATGAAGCCTATACATCGGAATGAAAGAGACAGAGAAGACTGCAGATGGCAGACAAACTCAAGAGAGCTCAAGGAAAGACAACTCTAGCTATCACTTCCTCCTTTGTGCGTATCCCTCTGACCACTCTTCTTCACACAATTGTCACATTGCAGAAAATAAATTAAATGAATATATTTTTGCACACAAATACAAATCGTTTAAATCTATTTTTGTAAACATACAACTGGTGACTCTAATCATCAATATACATTGACCGGGCATTTCTATTCTATGTGCGTATCTATTCTTTCTCAAGTCAGTATGCTCTAAGATTAGTGAAAAGCCAATTTCAGTGAAAGGTCAAAAACGTCACGGTGAGAAATAGGGACACGAATCATGTTTCTAATATATAATTTCAGCAAAGATGAAGGAAAGAGTTGAAGCAACTGAAATGGTGATGATACTGAGAATTGTATGGACCGAATCTTGGAGAAACTGAAGTGTATGGGAACTGGTTAATGGTTTTTTGATTTGGCCTTGTGTCAGACTTAACCGAACTTTCTACGGCTTATAAGAATTTATGCAGAATATATCATCAGAATTATCATCAGAAGGGTTTCATCAGAAGGTTGTTTGTCGGCAGGTTGGAATGTGTGGGTTAGTGTAGAAGAGTGGAATATTAAATATACATTTTGAATGTTAAAATAGAAATTTATTAAAAGGAGGGATAACACAAGTTGAAGAAGTTAATGTTCAATTCGAAACATCACTAAGAGGTTAAGGTTAGAGTCCGTACAAAATGTTCTAGTAGTAATTGTTGAAATAGATAAGGAGAAAGAGGAAGAGGACAATGTCCGGGTCGCTTTAAGTTGAGATACATTTTTAGATGTGTGTCTCTTTCGCTGCTCCCATCTTTCTGTCTCTGAGAACACATATGTCCTTTTGAATTTCGCACTGGATCGCCAAGTCCTTCCAAGTTTTACAAGTCGCTCCCATTGGTCAAAAATTATTTTAACACCTACTTGCGAAATCTAGTTTATACTTTTTCGTTAAGCACATGGTCAATCATTTTTCTATTTGGGAAAACCAGGATTTCACACGTCGCTGTGAATTTCTGGAAAAGATTTTAAATGCTGATTGTCAAGGAATACCCACTTAGAATATTGGTATTGAGGAGTAGGGAGCTGGTTAATATTTCTTTGATTCGGTCTTGTGTCTTACTTAACTGAACTCCCTACAGCTTACAAGTTTTATGCAGAGTTATAATTATCACCAGCAGGTTGGTTGTCATTTGGAATGCGTGGGTTAGTGTAGTAGAGTGGAATAATAAAATATACATTTAAAATGTTAAAATAGAAATTTATTAAAAGGAGGAATAACAAGAATTCGTAGAAATTAATGTTCATTGAGAAAGTTAAGTGTATCAAGAGTTTGTACGAAATGTTCTAGTAGTGACTGTTGAAATAGATAAGTTGAAAGAGGAAGAGGACAATGTCCGAGTTGACCTGAAGTTGAAAGTTACATTTTTGATGTGTGTCTCTCCTTCGCTACTATCCATCTCTGACTGACCGCCTAGAAGCCAGCCTTAAATATTGAATCCAGTCAGTGGGGTGGCTCGCAGAATGATTTTTTTCTTTAGTTGTGGAAAAACCGTTTCTCTGACGTATCTTGAATTTTGCGATTTGATGACCAATCAGGATCCAGAGTTCCGCTACAAAACTACTAGGTTTTAGAGGAGATGGAAACGAAAAAGGAAGAGACAGCAAATGATTCTGTGATCGTAATGAGGAAAGAGGGCTAAGCGATTCTAATACCAATACGAACCACGTCAATATTTGCTTACAGACACGAGTATAAACTAGACGAATCTTTTATTTTTAACTTTGCCCAAATTTATTAAAAACTAATTCGGAATTAAAAAAGTAATATATATACATCGCCTTACGATACCAAAAAATTGAAAACAATTTTGCGTAAATAACTGGTTTCTCAATGAAAAATATTCAAAACTCTGCATTATATAAGTGTTGAGCACTTTTTAATAGAATGTTATGCTGGTCCAATTTAATTATGACCATAAACTGGTTAACAATAATTATATATATATATATATATATATATATATATATATATATATATATATATATATAAAGACAAAAAACCTAACCGGACTCACATCACTGTTTCAAGAATAATAGCGTAGCTGCTTCTACAACTATCATTGTTGCGAGCCAGTGTCTGTGCCGGCGAAGTGGTGTTGTGTGCAAAGAATATAGTTTGACACAATACTTGCTTGGGACGGCCGTCGGAGAAATATTCCTAATTCACTGGAAACAAGTATCATTGATACCATTTAATAAGGTAGAACAAAAAAGTGGATATTTTTTTTATTAGTAATTATAAGATATTAATGTCCATTATAATATCCATGCCGTCAAAAATGATGGTAATTATTTGTAAGTCTTGTACAATGTTTTGAGATTCAATAAAGGGGAGATAACTAATTCCAAATTATAATAGAAGTCAATGAACTGTTTCGTTAATCTGTTATCTTTATATATTTTAGACGTTCAATAGTTGTATGATTCATTGATTATTCCTACTATTATGAATATAGTTTTTTGCTCAATATTTTATGTTACAACTTTGTGTTTTATAGAAAAAGGAAATAAAAATATCCACTCAGAAAAAAATGATTAGCAACAGAAGAACAAAGATGCCGACAACAAAACCTGTTTCAAATCCAAGTTGAAGAAGATCATTTAATAGAAAAATGATCTGAGTGTTTCACATGAATGGACTGAACAAATAAAACGGCAATACAAGAAACCGATAATATAAACGGTTTATATTCTTCGGGAAATAATCTAATCTAAATTCAGAACAATATTTTAATTGTATACATTATTAAAACGTATAAGGGAAGTAATCATACATAAATCTACTAACTCAAGTTGATTTACCTAACTGAAAATGAAACAGAAAATGAAACAGAAAATATATATATAAATAAATAATAATTATTATTATATAGTTAGACAAGTTGAACCGGTTGAAAATCTAAGAAGATTGAAAGGTATAATTACGCTGTTAGGCGTCTACTTTTCCTTCAACTGCATTTGTTTTGCCAACAATCTCCGATTAGTGCATTTCTCATTTTTCTTTTATGTTTTGACGTAAATTTGAAACAAATACGTATAATAAAATTTAATATGCGAAATTAATGAATAAACAAATACATTAGAGAATAACGTACAAAAAAGTAACAGTAATATTTTCTACAGCATCACACATTGTCTATATTTTATTTCTCAAATCGAATTTTGTTGCCTCACTATATTTGCATATTTTCATTCTCTCCTGAATTTAATACTTTCGAACATTGTCTAACAAATATGCACTCAAAAGTTCGTTTCATATTTGTTAGTCGCTATGTAATCTGACCTTCTTTTACAATTTTATCTTTATATATATATATATATATATATATATATACACACAGACACACACACATATATATACATACATACATACATGCATACATATATATATATATATATATATGATTCATATATATATATATATATATATATATATATATGATTATATATATATATATATATATATATATATATATATATATGATTCATTGATTATTCCTACTATTATGAATATAGTTTTTTGCTCAATATTTTATGTTACAACTTTGTGTTTTATAGAAAAAGGAAATAAAAATATCCACTCAGAAAAAAATGATTAGCAACAGAAGAACAAAGATGCCGACAACAAAACCTGTTTCAAATCCAAGTTGAAGAAGATCATTTAATAGAAAAATGATCTGAGTGTTTCACATGAATGGACTGAACAAATAAGTAGATAGACTAAACTATCGAGTGGAGTAGATAGACTAAACTATCGCCCGGTTCACACTCCACCCACGTCTATTGAACAGGTGAAGAGGCTCATCCCTTGTTTCCTGTTTAGGATGCAGTATCCGGTTTTCTCTTTTCCAATCTTTTCACTCTTTTCTTTTTTTCTTTCTTTTTTTTTTTGAATTTGATTAGACAGACTAAACTATCGCCCGATTCACACTCCACCCACGTCTATTGAACAGATAAAGAGGCTCATCCCATGTTTTCTGTTTAGGATGTGGTTTCCGGCTTTCTCTTTTCCAATTTTTTTACTCTTACGTATCCCCCTGCGCATAAGTGGCTTTATCGCCTTGCTGGGGGTGATATGATTAAATATATATATATATATATATATATATATAAATCCCGGTAAAGAGGAACCAAGATCTTATGATTTTGAGTTCTCTAGCCTTTACTACTTTTTCAAAAAGTGCTCAATACAATAAATATTGTAGAACATAATCTAATAATAAAATTATTATAAATTACCAATAAATTGCGACACGGAAAATTTCGATGTTTCAAGATGTCTATCTCGCCCTCAGACAATGTTTGGTGTTAATTGTGAAAATGTTTTCACAACTAACACCAAACATTGTCTGAAGATATATATATATATATATATATATATATATATATATAATTTGAGATATGAACATTTAAAAACATCATAAAAAGACGTGAAATATTATACTTTGCTGCCATCTTTATGAAACCTGCATAAAAGATTGATTGCTGCTCAAATATACAATATATGTGTGCATGTTTATGTAGAATTTCAGATTAAGTATTTCTGTAAAATGACTATAAATTAAAGCAAAAGGTAAATTTTGTCACAGCTGATGCGTTTCGTACTCTGAGTAACATTATCAAGGCAAATGTACGGATTTTATTTCGCAACCAGTATTTTTAAGCAGAAGTTAAAATGCTGTTCGTATCTATTTTTTTTTTCTGTTTGGTTTAAGAGAGTTCATCAATATTCATCAGGTTAGCGGTAAAGACCGGAAAGTTCATGGATGCGAAGAGACACAGATCAATCTCTAGAAAAAGGAAGTGTGTAGAATATATATATATATATATATATATATTATTCAAGAAGTAGTAGGAGGATTTGAACAATTATTAAAACATCGAGTTTTATATTCACTACCAGGAATCGAACTCACACAGATCCAAACCAAAGTTTAATTTGTTACCTCTTCGTCACCAGGACCCGTGGTACAGTTGGTATAACATCAGCTTAATAACCAAGACTGTGTGGGTTCGATTCCTGGTAGTGGATGCGCACTGCTGAAGAGTCCCAAATATAGGATGAAACGGCCGTCCATTGCTTTCTGCATTCTGTTGAGGTCGAATAAAATAGTTCGATGAATTAGGTAATAATAATATATATATGTATTAATATTTAACTCATTTTAGATTGGGATTGATTTATGTGTTTTGCAAAAAATGATTTAAACGTTTTCTATTCCTTTTCTTGTGTTTTGAGGTTATGGAGATTTTCTAAGCGCAGCTTAGACGTGGCACAAGGCCGAAAGTATAGGATACCAAGTGAGGATCGAAATCACTACTCGATTGCAATGGTTCTAGCAAAACATTACATCACCTCGATGTGTCCTGTATTTTGCGGTCATGTATGTTCGCTTGGATAGGCATAATTCTTTAGAAAGGAAAATATTGCGAAAAATCCAGGGCGTAAATTTATATTTTGATAACTTTCGATAGCGTTACTTTTAAGAGATTTACTTCCAATCAAATTACTTACTTTTTTTTAAATTAAAATGGCACTTTATAGATCCAGATTGTCGTCGAACTTATCTCTATGTATGATTAATGCATTTCATAAATTGTTTTGTATAAGTTCTCTTTTATGTTCATAGATACTTCTTTTAAAATTTCTGCACGTTTTCCCATTGTATTTTGAGGAACAGCTTTGGCAATTAATTTTATATATACCTGCTTCAGAATTATTACGGTTGTGGATATTTTGGTTTGGATCATATCCATAATAGTTTTGGGCGTGGTTGCAATTATTTTCATATTGTTTAATTGGTTTTGGATAGTGGATTTTATGGAGTTTGTAGGTAATATTTTATATCTGATTTTATCAGTTTTACATTTATTAATAATGTTCTTGTTGTTGTTATTATTATTACTATTATTATTTGTGGTCGTATATGTAATGTGCCTGATACAGATACTGGAGATTTTTAAGTTGTTGTCTGTTAATGTTTATTTGTTCGGTAATTATTGGCCAACCAAAAATTGAACATTATACACAACAATTTATCAGATTCATTAGTCATACAAAGACATAAAATGCCATTTCTTCAATCCTCTCTTATTCTCTCTATCTTCCTCATTATCATTCATT
Source organism: Ascarosepion bandense (assembly GCA_037127315.1). Lineage (NCBI taxonomy): Eukaryota > Metazoa > Mollusca > Cephalopoda > Sepiida > Sepiidae > Ascarosepion > Ascarosepion bandense. The sequence continues at coordinate 1,373,271 of JBBBDQ010000815.1, read as the reverse complement.
TTGTACAGCGAGAATATTTTGAGGGCCCTAAAAGTTATGCCTGGATTCGTCATCGGAAGAAGTTATGCCTGGATTCGTCATAGGTGTCCACAATTTAAACAATCTAAGGTACGCAGTGCTATTAGCAGACACAGAAAGGAAACTAAAAGACATCCTACAGAAGGTAGCTGAAGAGAGTGACAAAAAAAAAGGACTACAAATAAAACGCAAGGAAATAGAATGCATGGTCATCAGTAAAAAAGCAGCCCAATATTCCAAATACAAGCCGGGGATATTAAAATGAAGCAGGTACAGAAGTTTAAATATCTGGAAAGTGTTCTAAAAGAAAACGGAAAGTGCGACACAGAGATCCGAAGGCGAATTGGCATTCCAGAAGTTGAGTAAAGTATTAAGAAACAGGACAATTTCGCTAGGAACAAAGAAGAGAGTACTGGATTTCTATGTGATATAAGTTCTTCAATATGGCATTGAATGCTGGACAATATCATCAACAATGAAGGAGAGACTTGAAGCAACTGAAATGTAGTTCTACAGAAGGATGCTGTAGATATCTTGAGTCGAGCATGTGAGCAATAATGTGGTTTTGGAAATGATGAAAACGAAAAGGAAATTAATACTGAGCATCAGGAAGAGACAGCTGAAGTTTCTGAGACATAAAATGAAGAAGGAGAATTGAAGAACCTGATACTAACAGGCCAGAAAGAGGAGAAAAGAGACAGGGGAAAGTAGCGGATGACATATTTGAAGGACCTAATCAGGTGGATGATGGAACAAGGATTGCGTAGTGTAACAGGAGAAGGCGTATTAAGAGCCAGCAGGGATAGGGAGACGTGGAAAACCATGATCACCTACGTCCTGATTGGAGAAGACACATAAAAGAAAAAGTAACCTTTTGAGTCATATGTATAACCACGATGAACTGAGTGATAATTTAAAATCTCGTCATTTGAACATACCTGGAGTTAATTTTGTTGGTCACTGTGGTTTTCAGGTGCATCACAGGGCTAGACTTGTCAGTCATGAAAAGAAACACACGATGGTCGGACCTTTCACAAGTTAACTTGAATGAGACAAAATCGGTCGATTCGTATATTTCTGGATTGCAATGATTTTTAAGGCAAGAATTCATTTCAATTATAGAGCTGGATAACAGAATTTATAACATAATGATTAGAAAATAAGAGTAAGTATACAGAGAACATCGCGGAAATTATCTCCAGTTTTAACTTCGTCTGGTAAGCAGTCCGAAATTCATGTTTTTGCTAGCCTTTTGTTTAAGTATTTTCCGTAAACTCGTTCATGATCAAAATTTACCGTAACTTCACCATGACATGTTTCAAGACTCCTGGCCATTCATCTCTACAATTGTAGGGACGTTTAGAATCTGATAATGATGATTGAAAGTTCTTGAAAATAAAGAAATAATAAAACAAAATCTAAACAAAAAAATGTTATGGTTGAATTTTATATAACTTGTTTAAAATGATATTTTCTGTCCTTCAAGGTAATGTTTGACCAGTACCTGGGCGGACGCGCTCAGGTTCCCCACGTGTTCCCTTGTGTCACATCTCACTCTCTCTCTCTGTCAAGTGGAGAAGAAGGTTAAATATAATGCGGCTCCGGCCTTCGGTCCAAAATGACCAAATAAGACCAGTTTAGATAGATTTTGTTTTGACAGGTACCTGGGCGTACGCGCTCAGGTTCCCAACGTTAAGAAAGACCTTGTGTCACATCTCTCTCAAGTGGGGGAGAAGGGTATATATATATATATATTACGGAAATCAACGAAACTTGGTTATAGGCAACCGACAGTTTGAAATGAATTGTTTGAACATAGATATTCTGTTTTTTTTATGAAACAGTATTATATATTTATATCTACCGGCCTGATTATTTACGATAAATGTTTATTACGAAAATTTGTGCCATTCGGCAGGATTCGAACCTGCGATCCCTATCTAGATATAGGTAACATCTTAGACCTCTCGACCACGAATAGCCTTCAGTCTAAACGAGGTTTTTATTAAGCCTATATAACACAATTTTCGATCCATCGTAAACAAACATATCTACTCTGAAATGTATCGTAATATCAACAAATGTAAACATGTGACGAAAATCAACGAATTTTAACGAAACTTGGTTATAAGCAACCGACAATTTGAAATGAATTATTTGAACATTATTTTTATCGATACCCATATTTAAGTAGATATTCTGTTTTCTATGAAACAGTATTATATATTTATATCTACCGGCCTGACTATTTACGATAAACTTTTATGACGAAAATGTGTGCCATTCGGCAGAATTCCAACCTGCGACCCCTATATATAAACTGTGTTATATAGGCTTGATAAAAAACATCGTTTAGACTGAAGGCTATTCGTGGTCGAGAGGTCTAAGACGTTACCAGATCAAATGGTAGTCTTCCCCTATCTAGATATTTGTCGCAAGTTCGAATCCTGCCGAATGGCATACATTTTCGTAATAAAGATTTATCGCAAATAATCAGGCCGGTAGATATAAATATATAATACTGTTTCATAAAAAAACAGAATATCTACTTAAATACGAGTATCGATAAAAAATAATGTTCAAACAATTCATTTCATATATATTATAAATTGTATTTTAAAGCATGTATAAATTTTTTATATAATTTTATATATTTTTATATAAAGATTTGTTTATATATTTTTTAATAAATTTCTTTTATATATTAACAAAATTGTACATGTTTTAAAATATAATTTATCACTGTTTTTAGACGTTGTAAACCTTTTCTTCGTTCCTTATTCACTCGGATATATATATATATATATATATATATATTTTTTTTTTATATATAACACATGATGGTCGCACCTGTCCCCAGTGTTATAAAGTTAACACAAATTTGAAAAGTCGGCTGGTCGAATATTTTTGGTTTGTAACGAATTTAAGGCAAGCATTCATTTCATTTACGGAGCTTGATTAGTCAATTAAATGTCAAACGATCCATGACTGACTGGGCAGAAGATTCTCCTCCGGTAGGTCGTCAACTCATTACTGGAAGACTGATTACCAACCAAGGCTATAGAACTTAACATTTTCTGCAATTTAACCCATAGCTGGATGGAAGAGAGGAATTCATACTTTTCCCAAACGTATTTTTGCGTAAGTGAATGCAAGGAATTCAATTGGAATTCGAACTCGGCTCTCTTACTTCTTGTTCCAAGTCGATATCCACTGCACAACAACATACATCTTTATGGAGATGGACAACATGAGTTATAAAGTAAAAGAAATATTGACGGAATTTCACGGAAATGATTTCCATTTATGTGTGTGTCTGTGTGCGTGTCTGTGTTTAGCTTGTTTTGCCAAGTGAAACGGTCGAACTAAGAAAATTATTGAAGAAAACCTTTTTATGCCAAGAAGTCTTTGGAATAATAGTGCTCATTATCAAGTTATTATATTAATAGTAATAAATAAAATAAAAATGTTTTCTGAACTTTTCGCTACTCTGAGTTTTGCAGATTTTACAACCCTTAGTCAAGAAACTAATTCTAAAATTGAGTTTATTTATATTTATCATATACGTTTCTAATACACAATAACTTAGGAATATTTAATTTGAGATGAAAATCTCTTGACGAGTGGTTGTAATCTATGCGACACTTAGCAGAAAGAAATTCGTGAATACTTTATTTATAGATAGATTGATATATAGATAGAATGAGGTCATAGATAGATAGATAGATAGATAGATAGATAAATAGATAGATAGATAGAAAGAAAGAATGAGGTCATAGATAGATAGATAGATAGATAGATAGATAGATAGAATGAGGTCATAGATAGATAGATAGATAGATAGATAGATAGATAGATAGATAGATAGATAGATAGATAGAAAGAATGAGGTCATAGATAGATAGATAGAAAGAAAGAATGAGGTCATAGATAGATAGATAGAAAGAAAGAATGAGGTCATAGATAGATAGATAGAATGAGGTCATAGATAGATAGATAGATAGATAGATAGATAGAATGAGGTCATAAATAGATAGATAGATAGATAGATAGATAGATAGATAGATAGATAGATAGATAGGTAGAATGAGTTCATAGATAGATAGATAGATAGATAGATAGATAGATAGATAGATGAGATAGAGGGGTAGGTAAACGGCAGCTACATGAGTATACCAGTTTCATAACTTATTGCGATTTCAAACTAAGATCACTACCATATGTTGAGTATTATGCACACATTTTAAATATTTATCTCTGAGACTAATCACACTTCCTCACAAATATGAGATATTTTAATGATATATATATATATATATATATACCAGGAATTTAAATGCAAAGTCAATACTCATCTATTAACCATTTGACTCTAGTTCTTTCACCACCCCGTATATCCTATCCTTTCTCTCCACCTTTGCAACTGTCATCACACCTGTATTCACATCTTTCTCTTGCTCCTTTCCAACGGGTTCGTCTTCCTCTTCACTTTCTTCTACTTAATCTTTTTACTCTTATGTAGCCCCCTTCACATCAGTGGCATTACCGTCTTGCTCGGGGTGATACAATTATATATATATATATATATATATATAGTATTATTTCTATAATAAAAGAAACACAAGAGCCGTTGTTTATCGGTACTAAAATATTAGCACCTTGTCAGACAGTGAAATATTTTTCTACGAGTAATCATTATATATAGAAGCTTAAAAAAGAACACAATTTTTTACGATATCTATAAAATGTGGAGATTTTAGAGGGTATGTCACAATGAACTAACAGAATCCCAGGTCTTGATAGACAGGGGAAATTTGATAGCAAGGTAATGTGGGGTAGAGACTTGAAATGACTAGAATGATTTTCTGTTGGTTCATTAAAACAAGCCTTCTAAAAATCGGCCTTTAATTCTCTGGATATGGTTAAAATATTGTGTTGTTTTTAAGTTTATATAATGATTCCTAAAATATTTCACTGCCTGACGAGGTGATAAGATAGCACCGAAATACAACAGCTCTTGTATTGCAGTGGACAATGTTTTTTATTATAAACACTTATAATAAAAAGTAATAGTATCTATAAATATCGAGCACTTTTAAAAAGGTTACTCACTACAAACTGTTGACTGTCAACCCATTAGTTTGTACTACATTTAATATATATATATATATATATATATATATATATATATATATGCAGATATTGTTAAACATAACAAACAATGAATGTCAATTATGTTTAATCCAGAGCCCTTCTAAACATCGGATTTTGGCTTTAATTTTAGGTGGAAATAAAAACAAAAACTGTTCAACATTTGGAGATTTTTATGACGCTGATTTTAAACATTCGGATCACTTGAGCCATCTTCAGAGTGGTTACAGAGACGTTAAGATAATTTTACTAATTTACGACCTGCATCTGCTGTTCAGTGACTGTTTTCGTCAGACAGCAACGTTTTATGCCAATACAAAATAATGCCATTTTGGTGGTGTATTTCTTCATGTTAAGGTTCCTTTTAACCTCTCTGAATATGGCTCATGCGAGCTGAAAGTTAGAACTAGCGTAATAAAAAAAATATCCAAATGTTGGAAAAATTTTATCTTTATTTTCAGCTAAAATTAAAGTTAAAATGGCTCAGGATTAACCATAAAAGCCATTCATTGTCCGTTATATATAACACAATATGTTTAGATAATTATCTGCTGAATCGATACTATATATATATATATATATATTGTTTCATTTTCTTGCGT
>JBBBDQ010000815.1:1272500-1362500 GCA_037127315.1 Ascarosepion bandense | reverse complement strand
TAAACACGCACAGTTAAATTTTTAATGGCTAAAGTTGACTTAAAAGCTAGAAGAGAGTTCCTCGAACCGAGAAGTGTGAGAGAATAAAATGATTTTTATCTAAAAATTTCAAATTTTAAATGACGAGATCTAGCTGATAATCTAGTTCTACGTGTAAATACTAAAAGTCAAATTTGGGAAAGGAATAGATTTCTCTTTGCTTGTCGAATTTCTCTGAACCCAAAGACAAAAGAAATAACGGCCTAAATATGGACACATCCAGGCTATCTGTTCTTGGAAGAAAGTATTGGCCATAAAAATATTTTTTTCTCTCCTCTTTGATGTATTTCCTTTGTATCAAGGGCTCCCAGTGGCTTTCAAGAATGTCATGTTTTACTGAAAGCTTAAATATGTCTATTATATTTCCTTCGTTGGAACTATTCAACGTTCTTGCATTATTCGGATTTATTTATAATGATGTATTATGTATTATGTGTGGAAAATATGACAGTGCCAAATGTCGGCTACAATAAAAAAGCACTACCCTAAATTTAATGTAAAATTTGCTGCCAAAAAACGGCAAATATAACATTTAACAAGTTACTGTACGCAGTTATTTGTGATATGGACTCTAGAAATTTTTGAAGACATCAACAGGTTTTAGATTAATTATTTTGTGATAGCAAAAATATACCTTCCATATTTTTTTAATACGAAGCAAAGTATTTGAAATACGAATATCTCGTTAGGAAAAAAAGAAAAAGAAAACAGTACAGAATTGTTAGTGACCTCCTATATGTCAGTGGATGCTAAACAATCTCCCCACAATAAGTGAATAAAATTTAAATAACAGAAATGAGCCTCGACAAAATAATATTGAGAAAACCATGGCCCGAATATGTAAGCAGCAGCAAAGATAAAATTGAATAGAAGCAATTGAGAACACTTATCAGTTAAGTGCCATACGTGATACACGCTTGGGCGATCATGTCTCGAAAGATGCATGACTGACTGGGCAGAAGATTATCCCGCAGTAGGTTGCCATTGCTTTCTGCGGTAGACTGGTTGCCGACCAAGGCTATAGAACCCACAATCTGTCCTGCTATTTAACCCTTAACTGGAAGGAAGAGAGGGATTAATACCTTTCCCAAGGGTATTTGCGCGTGAGTGAATAGAATGGATTCAACTGGAAGCAAAACGAGGAAAGAATGCATAGAAAATCTGTTATTAACAGGACAGATAGGGAACTAGAGCGGCAATAAATACCAACGACTAACCAAAATTTGAACCTTGAGTTTACGAACGATGAAACATGGTGTAGATGAGTTAACAAAAAGTCAACATTATGGAGAGACATGATTGCCATTTTCCTGAAAAGAAACGGTACATATAAAAAGATTGTTACTTTGACATTAACTAAATTTCTCCTCTGATGGTAAGTTTTAGGAGAGCAACTCAATGCCTCTTCAGGGTCACACGTTTTATAGTTACATAATTAAATAAGGTCGAGTGCGACCCGAAGGCTCCCATTTCTTACCTTGCGATAAAGGTGTGTGTGATTCCTATACCTGGGTTTTTCTACTCACCTCCAATCCTTTATTTTGTTGCTGAGCGCAAAGCAGAGAGACGTCAATTACCCTCTTTAAAGTCTATGCAACAACCTGCATCGTAGAAGAGCACTCTACCATTGCACTATGTCATATAGGAACATAAAGTGGAATAATTATATTGAATCAATTGCTAAGTTTACCGATAGGAAAGATTTTGTGCCAATTTTTCTCTCTAGAATCTACCTTGCACATTTATAAATCCACCATTTCTCTGTGCTTCCAATATAGCTGCCACATGGGGTCTGGTGTTTCTGTTCAAATAAAAATGTAAATACAGTCAAAGAAGTAAATAAACAAATACATGGAATATTGCTGGCCTTTTTTACATTTCGGCTTCAGTCATTTTCCCACCGACCTAAAAGAGTTTTCGTTTGGCTTTTCTACAAATATTTTCATGGTGGTTGGTGTGGTGAGCTTTTCTCTTTAGTATTTATCATGAATTTAAGCACAGTAATTGTGGTACAGTGGATATCGGCTCGGTACGAGAAATCGAGGAGCAGAGTTCGAATTCCAGTTGAATTTCCTTGCATTCACTTAGCGCAAATACACTTGGGAAAGGTATTAATCCGTTAAATATCAGGACAGATTGGGTACTATAGCCTTGGCTGGCAACCAGTCTACTGCAGAAACGAATAGCAACATACTGCGGGATAATCTTCTGTCCAGTTAGTCATGTCTCTTCCGTGTTTTACGTGTGGTACTTAACTGACTGAATAATTGTTATCTACTCGGAATGTGAAGAGAACCGAGTTCGAATTCCAGTTGAATTCCTTGCATTCACATACCCGCAAATAACGTTGATAAAAGTATAAATCCATCTCTTCTACCTATACCTATGAACTTAATAGCAGGAGTGATTAGGTTCTTAGCCATTTAACTTAAAAAATAAATGGCAACCTACTGCGGAAAATCTTCTGCCTAGTCAATGACTGATCAAAATAGACATGATCGTACATCCGGGTATCACATATGGCACTTAACCCGACAACACTAACCATGGATATACTACTCACTGCAAATGACGCTATTTTAATTAAAATTTAATTAAATTTTTAGTACCTGATTTTCTGACCCAAATAATGTTTTCCGTTCCTATTAATGTTAACTCAATGTACAAATTTTGAACTGCCCTGCATATAATATATATTTCAAATAAAGACATATATTCAATACTGTTTTGATATTGTCAAAATTGGGTATGAAATACTCATGGTTAGTAGTGTTTACTTGATGGTTAGTGTTCCAGAGTTAACTGACTGATAGAGATATAATGACTGAATAGCAAGACAAATTTAGTTCTATAGACTTGGTCGGTAACGTGTCTGCTGCAGAAAGAAATGGCCAACCTACTTCGGGATAAATCGACTGCCTAGTCAGTGATTGATCGAAAGAGACATGATCGTCCAAAGCGGGTATCATGTATGGCACTTACCTGACTGAGTGAATAGATTGACAACTATGTCTCATAATTTTATTATTAAAATTGCTAGCTGTAGACAATTAAACTGACGGTAGGAGAAGAGCATCAGAATTACCAAACTACAAAAGAAGTACTAAGCCCAGGCTCCATATTAGACTTATAACTATGACCTGCCACTTTTGTGGTGGGTGGGGATCATAATTATCTCTCAGTTGTGTCTCTGTCCGCGAAGTCAGAGTGCTGCTCAGTTGTATCTCCGTCCGAGGACAGACATGCAAATGAGAATAATTATACCGATAGGTGCTCGGTCCCGAAGAATAGTGTACCGAAGCTGTGCCACCTCCTTGCACAAGAGTGGTCGCTACAAGAGCCAGCGCGGCCGGCGGTTGCGGGTTTGGAAAATGTTTGGCCCTTGCCTGTTCGTACGAATTCGGGTTCAACACATTAAACTTTGAACTTGTGGCACATACACGTACTAGTGGTAGGACGAGATAAATATACTTACTACCATGACCCATTCTTAGATTTAAAAAAAAAGAACCTCAGGTATGTGTGTCATGCTAAGTGTCATTCATCACAAAACACATATTGACAAACTACAACAGTTTTAATTCAATCAACTTAAAATACTATCGAACAACAAAATTTTTAAAAAAATATTTAAAATTCTTATCCATTTTATATATTCCAGTTCATAAGAGAAATTAAACTGATCTTAAAAATCTAAACTTATTTATAAATGGAACATTTACTGTGTGTGTTTCCGTTACCTATAGACTCCGAAACGGCTGAACCGATTTTCTTGAAATTTTACACAGTTGTACTATAAGCGTCTGCGAGTGTTCTTAGTTAGGTTTTGTGTCGAGGTACTCCTGATAAATATCGAAAATCGATAATCGAAAAAATCGGGTTATAGAAGGAGTGGTCCGATTTTAATCAAATTTGATACACTCATAGACAAAGACATCAGATACGATATTAAGAAGTTTCAAGGTTGCAGTTCTTACAATAGTGCAGAAAATCGGTAATATATATATATATATATATATATATATATATATATATATATATATATAAGGCAAGATGTTTGTGTTTGTGTCTTTTTATATGCCAGTATGTCTGTATTTTTTCAGCCCTTTTATTTTAGTTTTTGCTTCGGGTTTGGCTCTAAGTAGGTATAATTGTAGTTCTTAGTCTCAGCCATGATACCATTTAGTTAGAGGACTTTTTTAGCCTTCCAAAATTCAGTTTACGACAAAAATAATATTTGATATCGATACCAGGAAATCAAAATTTGACTTACATCCATTCATTTTTCTTTCAGCCTACGGGTTCACTTTAACTGGAAACTACTATTGCTTTTTAGTCTTTCGTGCCAACGTCCAAAGAGTCAGAGCTCCAGGACCATGGATTAGTTTTAAAGCTTTCATTACATCCGAGCAACGCCGGACTTTACTGCTAGTATAATTTAAAAAAGCTATCCTTAAGTAACAAACTAAAAAAAGGCACAAACAAAGCTAGTTGTAGCTGTAACTTCTATTCTAATGCTTCCTTCTTCTGCCTATCTTTCTAGTAGAAATCTCTCCTTGCTTTCTGATTTCCTCTCAAATACAACCTTCAAAGATGTAAATGAAATATAATTCTTACTTTCTGTTTTGTTAATTCCTGTTCTTTTGATTATCTTCTGTTACTTTCACTTTTTGCAACCTTTGCTTCATAGTAACATTTAATGCATTTCTGGGGCTGAAAAAATGGTGACGGTTCTATGAATGTAAATCAATGTTTATAAGAATACGAGAAGTGTTTCCTTTTTAAAACAAAACACTTTTATCGTAAGACCTTAATTTTGATTGAAGAATTATATTTTAATTAAACGATAATTTGTTATCGTGATAATATATTGAAAGTGCACTAATTTCAGAGTCTCTTATACTTACGTTCAGGATCTTACAACATATCTTATTTCTAAAAATGATGTAGAATGTGATCTTGACATCAGTCACTTTCTCAGCAACTTGACGTTGTTTCCCTCTGTCTTTTCTCAAAATAATTTAATGGCAACTGCTCTGCTGAGCTTTTTTCTCTGATGGCCCGTCCACGTGAACTTAAACGCGCTACTAGATTTGCAATTAGGTCCCACCATTTTTTAGTTGAGATGTAAATGCCAGTTCTACTCCAACAGTTTTCTACCCGTGGAACTCCCTTCCATTTACTTACTTTCCTTGATAGCGACAATCTTCTAAAATTTAAACGCAACGTCAGTTGCACTATAATCTCTTCTTGAATCACATTTCTTTAATAACGCTTGTACCAAGATTTTTCTTTCACTGTAAATGATTTAAAAAAAACTTCATTACAATATACGGGATATTTAATAAGGTTAGCGCTAAAATAAAAAAACAAAAACAGCGTTAGAATGATGAATGAGGTCGTCTGGTCTACGCGTATAGATACATTAAACGGCAAATATTTATGAGCGTACTCTTGCTGTCAAAATATTTTGATGGTTCGGGGTACGCTCGTATATAAATAAATACACATGACGGTCTATATTATTATTTATAAATATCCACCTACCGCTAAGCGTCCCTGTATCTTTACGGTTTCTCAGTGTACATTAATAAGTGACTTTTGTTTTTAAGTCCGTTCGAAGTTTGTAACGGATAAAGTAAATGATTTTTTTTCTGTGTTAATTCAGTGATACAGAATTATGAGTTTATAAAAATTGATTAGACTTTTCGTTTCATATTCATATTCCCGTACTAAGCATCAGCAGAATCTTATGATAAAAAAATGATTTGCCCATAAATTAAAATGATAATTATAATACATTAACCAAAATGTACAAATTTGAAGCAATCAACGGTTTCCAGAGAATACATGTTGTCAGTGGTCGTTGCTAGATATAAATGCTATCTTTAGATGAAAGCCAATAATGACAACATGTTTTGAAACAAGAAAAGGACATGCTGATCTTTGGGCCTTTAACACAAAGCGAGGCTTTCCACATAACTTTTTATTAGCAGTGTGCCATATGATTAACATATGATACAACGAGGAAGGAATTGGGAACATATTTGGATGGATTTCATTTGGCAGTATTTTAGGAACGCTAGCCAAGACAAACTTCATATAAATCTATGCTCACACACACACACACACACACACACACACACACACACACACTAGGATCTGGCAGCAGCCAATATATAACCCGGACTGGCTCCCTGGGTCATCTGACTTTTGCCAAAATTAATTTCACCGTCGATAATGGATGTGATTAAAGATTAAAGAGAATTCGATGAGGCAGCTGATGGAGATCCCTGAAAAAGCATTGCCGGGTGGTTTTCGAGCTTTCAGCTATACTTTTCGCCATTTTCGAGGATGACTGTTATTTTACATGTAACAGAATGTATGTGGCGTTGTATAATGTAGAGTAGTGGTGTGTGTCGTGTACCGCACGCGATAAGCATATTGCTAGCGTATTATATAAAGAAAAACATTACACATTGTCAGACAATTTTAATGAAACCTGCATAAAAAGCGGATTTCTCTCTCTCTCTCTCTCTCTCTATATATATATATATAGTCATCGGCAGACAGATCTGTTTCGCAGTATTACAGCTCATCAGTACGGCTTAGACTCCGTTCACTTCCTAACCCAAGATCGAAACCCGACCGAATCGGCGTCTGTGATTCTACCCCTAGGCCCCGTGCGTCCGGCAGAGGAAGGCAGGCTTTTTAGCGCGTATAAACACGCCCAATAGCTAGAGTGCTCCAGTTCATTATCGAATATATATATATTTACGCTCTCACGCTCTCACAACCTGATTCAGCACTATGGAAGAATGATAGATTTTGAAAAACAGTAGCTACTCTGGCATTTAGGCATCGTTCATTCAGCAATGAATTAGAATACTCACATTTATTTTATTTTTTTATTTAATCGTATCACCCCGAGCCAGGTGGTAACGCCACTGATGTGCAGGGGCCTACGTAATAGTGAAAAGATTTGTAAAGAGAAAGCCGGAAACTACATCCTAAACAGGGAACAAGCGATGAGCTTCTTAACCTGTTCAATAGACATGGATGGAGTGTGAACCGAGCGATAGATAGATCTCGTGTATAATGATTATATACACGCTAAAAAGTCGGCCTCCTTCTACCGAGAGCCAGTAGCTCACAGGTAGAAACTCCGACTGACACCAATTCGGTCGGGTTTCAAACCTGGGTAAAAAGCAATCAGATGTCAAACCGTTCTGATGAGCTATGATACAGCGAAACAGATCTGTCTGCGGATGACTATATATGTATATATTACATTTTAATTACCATTTTCATGAAAACTACTCCCTGATTTACTGGCTCGCTCTATTCTCAGTATTTTTCTGTTGAACCCAATCTCTGTTACATAAATTTCTCTTCGTCTATAAGGAAATTGTCTCACATTTATAAATGAGGATTGATATCACAGCGATTTAACACTGTTTTTTCTCGTCATAGGAAAAGCCGCTGTTTCTTAAGACTGCATTTTGCTTGCGAAAGACGTCTTTGCGTATTCCAGTGTGGCCTTCAGTTTATTTCAGTGCCATATATTTTCAACACTTATTTATAATTATATTCATTAGTTCCCTCAGCTCTAACTCTCCAATCTAATGTGCGCCTGTCCACGTATACTGTAGTGAACGTTTGGATTCCATTACAAAGAAGTGCGTTCCATTCAAATAAGACCTTACCGAGATTTGTTACATCTTGGAGGATTAATTCCTGACTATTACAAACTTAATTTATTTAAGTGTAGCGGTTATCATATACAGTAACCTTTAATCTTACCGCTTACGCATCAACCATCTTTGGTAATCTACCTACAGTAGCCCTAGTGTCTTAGAACATATTTGAACATTTGTACTTGTTTGATTTTGACGTCTCTACTTTGTAGTTCACATCTTACTCTGTTTCTCTTGCTGACAAATACTTTATCCGGATGATAGTCCCTCTTTCTTGCTGTCCTTCACCATTTTATCGAATAGACCTGCGTTTATTCAAGTGAGGCGATACAATTTCTATATTGGTTACCAATTAAAGAGTAATAAATCAAATTGACTTGATAAGTGGGCAATTAATATTAACAAGTACTTCCCGTGAAATGTTTCATGGTTTTCCTATCTGAATAGGCTGATTGTTCATAATGCTTAAGTTAATCACTGAATAAGCAGCTTATGAGTTCTACCAATAGAAAAGAATTGTGAAAGTCTCTGACGATAATTACGTAATTATTAGCCACCACCTCGATATAAATGTCACGTGAAAAGGCGTACGTTAAACTGAACGATGTTGCAAATCTGCTGTTGGAAAGATACACAGAAAAATATATATATTCGTTATAATTAAATAGGACATGAATGAGACATGCTCACTAAGTAACACCTCTGCCAGTTTGAATACTGACTTGGCGGCTCAACTGCAGCCCCTTCCACACCGACGAAATATGGCCTCCCTTTGTCTGTTCTATAAATATTTTCATGGTTTCTGCTCGGACGAACTTAAGTCACTGGTGCCTCCTCAACAGGTGTTACTCGTGCAACCAGATTGGCAACTGGGTCCCACCCATTCACAGTTAGGTTAGCCAAATGTAGACAACAATTCTACTCCTTCAGCTTCTCTCGCACTTCCCGCCTGTGGAACTCGCTCCCACATTCTTGCTTTCCTGATGGCTACAACCTCCAATACTTTAAATGCAATGTCAATACTCATCTAATAGCCACTGGACTCTAGCTCTCTCCCCACACCGTATATCCTTCTCTTTCCCTCCACCTATGTAACTGTCATCACAACTGCATTCTCATCTTTCTATTGCTCTTTTCTAACTGGTCTGTACTCCTCACTCTCTTCTAATTAATCTTTTTTACAGTTATGTAGCCCCCCCCCCACCCGCATATCAGTGGCATTTCCGCCTTGCTCGGGGTGAAATTATTTTAAAAAAAAAATAAAAATTTGCCTTGTGTCACGATCTGTAATTATTTAAATAAAAGTGTGTAGCTTTATAATATTAAACATTCTAAAAAACAAGCATACCTCTTCCCGCTCTTCAGGCCTCATCGGGAAAATCAAACTTAGAATAAAATAAACCGTGAAATGACTGATGGAGACCAAAAAACAAAAATAAAAATGTAGGAAAAATTATAAGTAAAAAACAAAGTACGAAATATATATTTCCTATTGTCAACCACAGAGAGATATGTTTCGCTGTATCACAGCTCATCAGTACGGTTAGACATCCGATTGCTTTTAGCCAGGACTGAAACCAGACCAAATTAACGCCAGGCGGTAATTCTACCTCTCGGCTATGGGCGCTTGGCAGAAGAAGGCTGCCTTTTAGCGGGTAATATACCGCGTAAACATACGCCATTAGTTAGAGTGTTCTAATTAATTACTGAATGAACGATGCGTAGAGACTAGTGTAGCTACAGTTTTATCAAATTCTACCATTCTTCCAGAGTGCTCAATCAGGGTGTGAGAGCGTAAATAATAATAATAATAATAATAATAATAATAATATATATATATATATATATATATATATATTAACTGATAAATGCATAGAATATAAAATAATAAATGCATAGAATATAAAATAATATATATATATATATATATATATATATATATATATATATATAATCATTTGTAATATAATTTTTCGAATGGACACAAGCAAACATTTTTCTTTATCTCTCTCACTCCTCCCTTTCTCTCTCGCTCTTTCTCCCTCTCTCGCTCTTTCTCCCCCCTCTCTCTCTCTGTATATATACTAGTGAAATATTCACAATATATATTTATCGCAATATGTCCAAGGCGATCCTACCGCGCTGTAAACTCAGATATTTTTATCCCATTCCATCAACCACATCGTTAAATCGTACCATTTAGGAGCGGAATTTTGTGACAGGCCCGACTAAAGGAAGCGTGCAACGCAATTCCTTAGAGACTCTTCGGAATTCCCTAAACACCGGAGTTCCACTCAGATTTAGAAGTTCAACCCAAAATTGTGATCGATCGAGAAACACAGACAGGCAAGAGGGATGGACGAGGGACGAATACAGACCATTTCATGGCCTATCAACTAAATCTCCTTAGGTAATTTACCTCCGTGTCTTACAGTTCTATAAATGGCTTCACCAAAGTTAACTTCAGATAGACGCATGTACATTTCCTTTCTTTTTATGTAAATAAGATTATAGCACTAAACGTAAATAGCATCTCTTGTTAAAAATGTTTTCTATCAATATGCATGCAAATCATTAATATGCAGTTCACACAAATACACACGCATACACACACACACACTCATATATATAAATCATAAAAGAATCATAGTCACGTTCAATACATACAATACTAGCAGTATAGCCCGGCGTTGCTCGGGTGAAATGAAAGTTTTAAAACTAATCCATGGTCCTGGAGCTCAGACTCAGTGTAAATATTATTTGTGTGAAGTTTGGTGAGCATCGGATAAAAATTGTGGATTTGGATAAAGGACATACAGACAGATATACAGACACACACAAACATCTTGCCTTTCATATATATATATATATATATATATATATATATATATATATATATTATCGATTGTCTGCACTATTGTAAGAACTGCAACCTTGAAACTTCTGAATATCATTTTTTATGTCTTTGTCGATGAGTGTATCAAATTTGATTAAAATCGGACCACTCCTTCTATAACCCGATTTTTTTAATTATCAATTTTCGATATTTATCGGGGGTACCTCGACACAAAGCCTAGCTAAGAACACTCGCAGATGCTTGTAGTACAACTGTGTAAATTTTCAAGAAAATCGGTTCAGCGGTTTCGGAGTATATAGGTAACTGATACACACACACACACACACACACACAAACAGACAAAGTTCCATTTATAAATATGTTTAAATTAGATATAATTGTATTAAAATTATGATGTACAATTATTATTTTTCCGTAAATATATCCTAGTATATTTGAAATTAAATTTCATAATTAAAATTTTCTATCTTTGTCTAAGAGAACAGTTATGTGGTTTAAAACGCTATGATGATGATACTGTATTTTCCTTTATTGTATCTCTTTGTCTTTTCTTTTTCTATTCTTGCTTTCCATTCAGTTTTTTCTGTTTCCCTTTTTTCTCTTTTTTCTTTTTTGTTTTTTCTCTTTTTTTCTCTTCTTTACATTAATTAATCCTCTATCTTTTCTTTATCCTTGCTTTTCTCTTTCTTTGGGGTTCTTTTCGAATTATCGAGAAATTTTCGTAAATAACCGTTACAAATGCCTATTGTAATATGGGCATGTGAGCGTCTATGTTAAATAAAAAAGAAGAAAAGAAATTTTTTGGTGGGGAATATTTTGAGGATCAACTGTTGTACCATTTGGGTCTGACGAGTCGCGATAATAATACAAGGACGCGGTGAAATATGTATTGCCTATTGTAACAATCTAAAATCTTCTATAAATTATATTACTCTGTTAAATTAAATAAATGGAGTTCTCTTGAGTTCGTCTCTATCGGAATTTACCTGGATTGTACACCAAATGTGCTGTGTTATATATATATATATATATATATATAATAAAAATTAACAAGAAAAATCTGATGGTTTTATAATCAAAATTGTTTTAATGTATATATATATATATATATATATATATATATGAATCATATAAGGATGATAGCCAAGTTCAATATATATATATATATATATATATATATATATATATATGCGCGCATCTAAAAGAAAATTAACAAGAAAAATCTTTTCACTTTTTATAATCAATATTGTATATATATATATATATATATATATATATAGGGATGAATGAATTGTTGTCTAAATTACACAAAATCTGAGAACTCTGCTGATATCTCATTTGTTTCTGATCAAAGACCAAGGCCGGTCTGAAATATCAAATATATATATATATATATATATATATATATATATTCGAGTGAATAAGGAACAAAGAATAATTTACAACGTCGAAAACATTTAAAACAGTGCTCGTATATAATACAGAACTGTGAATATTTACTGTCAATTATATTTTAGAACATGTACAAATTTTTTTATACATATCCACTACTAATTGTACATTTTCTTTCGACGTTGGACTTCCAATGTCTCATCAGTTCGTGTAGAAAGGAATAGAAGTTCTCATTTCTTATATTTGGGAGTTTTGTGTGGGATGTTGTCGGGGGTTAGCGCTAAGGGAATAAGTCTTGTGCATTTTTTGTTTGAATTTTAAAGAAAGTGGAGTAGGTAGGGGATATAGTTGATTCATGAAAATGTGTTTTATGACCGTCTGGCTAGCCTTTATTCTTTGGTTTTATTAGAGTGAGAGAATAAGGGTGTAAAGGGTGAGACAGTATGGGATTGGACCTATCTGTAATGTTTATTTGTACAACTTTGTACTTAAGCACAGTTTTATAATTAATCTAAATTTGTATATTTATCCTTAATTTTGAATTTAGGAAATTACTTTATTCTATAAAACTTTAAATTAGATTTGATTATAGTTTGTGGTGTGTAGTAGGTAAAATTTGAAATAAGAGTGTTGCTAGCACTATAAAGGTTTATCGTCTCTGAGGGGGTCCTAGTTTTGGCTTGTGCAGTATTTTTCAGTATGATTGCATTTATATATATATATATATATATATATATATATATATATATATATAGTAATTTTATTATTACAATGGTTTATAAAAGCATTATATCATTGTACAAAAATCTTAATGTTTCAGAACAATAATGTTTTATCAATTGGCTGAAATATTAAAATAAATTGTGAAAACGATTTCTTTTAATATAAGATGAATTTATGGTTATTTAGAAAATTCGGGAGTTGTAGTTGGAGAGTTGCTTTAGGTGTGTAAATAGTATTCAATCAAAAATTAAAATTAAGTAACTGTAAAGTTTGAAGATCTGGGTTGAGAAATGATATAGGATGACTTGCTATCTAGACGTGTCAATTTTTAATTTTGTCTCGATAAGATACATATGGAGACGATATATTACTTAAATGGGCAGACAATAATTTTTAACGGCAGGTTAGATTTTGTTTATTATTTTTGTAAGTAGACTTTTTACTACCTTATGAATAAAGTGGTTGGAATGTCTACGTTAGACTTAGGATTAAATCGTTATGGTATACTTTGGTATATTTTCGTAAAAAACAATTAAGTATTGTGTGGAGCAACTGGAATATGAGCAACGATGCAATTTCAGAGACAAAATGATCAAAATGATCACCTATAATTAACATTTAAAATAGATTGTTGATATTTCTAAGGGCAAATAATAAAATAAATCGGTAAATGTTCGTTTTAGGGGCCGACGGCTTTTCCCTCTTCAAAATTATCCAAAATAGCATTATTTCTGTGCAAATGTATATGCTGAACTCAAATCAATAATTAGTTATTGAAGAAACTTACCTTTTTTGCTTTGAAAGGCCATAAAAAATGAACTATATCTCGCACTTTTCTCTCCCGTAACTCTCACGAAGTCATGTAATTAACTGCAGAATGACGTTCTACGTAGGCAGCAATTTTCTGTCGATTTACTTCCTTTACTGAAACCTCCGGCGATGTAATTCCTGTAATGAAAGTAATAAATGTAGAAATACAAAATAGCGCATTACTTTCATTACCGGAAGTACATCGTCGGAAGTATCAGTAAATGAAGTAAAATCGACCAAAAGTCTGCCAAAATTCTTTCACAGACGCAGTACGTCATTCTGCAGTTAATTACATGACTTCGTGAGAGTTACGGGAGAAAAAAAGTGCAAGATATAGTTCGTTTTTTTATGGACATTTAGATAAAAAAAAGGTAAGTTTCTTCAATAACTAATTGTTGATTTGAGTTCAGCATATACATTTGCACAGAGATAATGCTATTTTGGGTAAATTTGAAGGGGAAAAGCGTCGGAACTTACAACGAAAATTTAGCAATAAATCTTGCTTGAGACAATATTAAAATGTGAAAATTTAACCATAGTTCACTGTGAATGTATGTGTGCGTGTGTTTGTGTGTGTGAGCGTGTGTGATTGTTAGTGTGTGTGTGTGTGTAAGTGTGTATGTGTGTGCATATATTGAAATACATAATGTTTGATGGGTATTAAACATTTGTAAAAATATCTATATTAAATATGCGTGAGCTGTTGAATTTTTTCTAATCGATCAACATATATTGCCAAGTATACATGGCTATTTGTTCAGCATAAACCAAGAACGGTTCCAGAAATATCTCTGCCCCTCCATATATATATATATATATATATATATATATATATATATATATATATATGTAAACATGTTACGGAAATTAACGAATTTTAACGGAACTTGGTTATAAGCAACCGACAATTTGTAATAATCAGGCCGGTAGATATAAATATAAAATACTGTTTAATTAAAAACAGAATATCTACTTAAATACGAGTATCGGTAAAAATAATGTTCAAAATAATTCATTACACACACATATATATATATATATATAGATTTCAAACAAGCCCTGGCGAGTGATAACATCATAAAGTCGTCCTAATGAAACTTTGAAGTCAGCATAAACATACTCAATTAAAGTGACAAAATATTTGTGATTCTCAACACTTTATCTTTACCCTGATATCAAGCAGTTGAAGAAAAAAACTTCTTGCGAATATACATTTTATCAGTAAGAGAACTGTAAAATCACAGTATATATATATATATATATATATATATATATATATATACATATATATATATAAAGAATAAAAAGTGTGAGAGACTGTGAACGTGTTGTTTAAAGTGTATATTTATTGTTGCAGTTATCATACATGTTATGATAATTTAAGTGTCCATAATGGTATTTGTGATGAGACACGTGTTTCGAGTCAAAGGTTGACTCTCTTCAGCGAATAAACTTGTGGCTTTACGTATCGAGTTCCGTTTGTTTCTGAGATCAAAGTTGTTGTTTATAAATATGTAAGAAAAAAAAAATAAATCAAATCAAATCAATAAAATAAAATAAAAAAGATAAAATAAATCAAATGTTGGCAGGTCTAATTGTCTGTGGATTCTCACATCAGAACGTGTATCAATGGATAAACATATATATATATATATATATATATATATATATATTATAATCATCTCATTCCAAGCAAGGAATGACATGGCCTCAACTGGAGCGAAGAGATTTACAGTGAAAGAAATAGCAATGTGCAGAAGATATCTAAGACATTATACGATAAGCACGGCAATCAAGGAAATGGAAGATGGCCATTGGTGTTGTATTTCAAATTTTGGGGATTTTAGCTATCAGGGTATTAGGTGAAATAGAGTCCACTGGGAATGCTTCCCTTCAAAGCCCATCCTTAAATCTCTGGAAAAATCAACCTTTAGTTATCTTCCTTCTCGTTACAACATATACATTCCATCACCTTCTCTGTCGATAATATCTTGCACCTCATAGACGAAACGTCGTAAACCTCTTGCGGCTCTATCACTATCTCCAAGGCAAATGTTCCGTATAACTCCATTCATTATTTCCACTAGATCTAAACCTTTACACTTAAGACTTTGCACTTACAACATGCATGTTGTAGCGAACCATTTTTATTTCCTTCAACAACAATCTATATCACACACACACATATGTGTGAGTGTATATATTAATCATTTCACTCCAAGAAAGGCAGTCTCACCGCCACTGACACGCAAGAGTTACATCGGAGGAAATTGATGAGAAAGATGGACAGGTTATAGAATGTGTCTGGAAGTGGGTAAGAGAATGATGAGAATACTGGTATGATGAGAGTGAAGTGAACGAAGAAAAAAACATGAGAGAAAGGATACATGTCAGTGAGATAGTAGATGACTATTTACCTTATATTTAAATTTTTCGAGATTGTAGCTGTCGGGTAAGCAGGTATACGGAAGGGAATTTCATAGGCGGCAAGCGCGAGAAAAGAAGCTGTAGAGTAGAAGCTGCGGTTACATTTCATTGGTTTCACTGTAGAAGGGTGGGGCCTAGTCTATTAGCTCGACAATATTAGTTCAGACATAAGGGACACGTGAGCTAAGTTCATCGGAGCAGAAGCCGCGAATGTATTTGTAGGAGAGACATAGGGAAGTCATATTACGCCGATGATAAAGTGAGTGCATCGAAGCCGCCAAGTCGGGATCCATTTCATTATAGATTCTCCGTTGAATTTTGTCAAGTGAGTTCAATAAGCGGGAAGGGTGAGGAAATAAACTGTTTGAATAGGAGAGGCGGTTACATTTAACTATTTCGACGGCAAAAGAGTTGGACTATGATGCCAATCTAGACAGTCAAGTGCCATACGTGATACACGCTTTGGCGATCATGCCTCTTTACATACATGGCTAACTGGGCAGAAGGTTATCCCGCAGTGGGTTACCATTGCTTTCTGCAGTAGACTGGTTGCCAGCTAAGACTATAGAATCCAATCTGCCCTATTATTTAACCCATAACTGGAGACGAATTAATACCATTCCCAAGGGTTTTTGTTCGTAAGTGAATGCAAAAAATTCAACTGGAATTCGAAATCGCATTCCCGATTCGTCGTTCCGAGGCGATATCCAATGCACCATAACGCACAATTCTAGTAGCTCGCGTAAATAC
This sequence comes from Ascarosepion bandense, assembly GCA_037127315.1. Classification (NCBI taxonomy): domain Eukaryota; kingdom Metazoa; phylum Mollusca; class Cephalopoda; order Sepiida; family Sepiidae; genus Ascarosepion; species Ascarosepion bandense. The sequence goes on along the minus strand of JBBBDQ010000815.1, from coordinate 1,345,805 downwards.
ATGTGGTCGGAGTACCAGGGAAATGAGTTCGTTAGATCATTAGACATGAAAATACTTGTAAAAATGACAGAGGGAATCCACATCACGCCGGTTAGAAAATTACTGAAGATATATATATATATATATATATATATATATATATATATATATATAATATTAACTATTGTAATTACAATACCAGTAGTAACAGTACTAACTCTGTCAAAACTACTATTAATTAAGCTATAATTTAAGTCATCTTGAACAACCCACCGAGGAGAAACTCGGAGGGTAAAGAAGGTAAAGTAAAAAAAGAAACAAACGAAGTACATGAACAAAAAGCCAAGTACCCGTAAGAAAGAAAAAAAAGCCAAGACGAAAACCCTAACACTAAAGTGCTCAATACGAAGGTAGAGCAACAAAGACAGAAAATCTAAGCAGGAGCCAACAAACCTACCTAGGTTTCACCCTACGGCTCGTCAGGGTAAATTGGTTGGTTTGTTGGCTCCTTCTTAGATTTTCTGTCTGTATATATATATATATATATATATATATATATATATATATATATATATATATATAGTAATTTTTTTATTAAAGGGGTTTATAAAAACATTATATCACTACACAAAACTTTAATGTTCCAGAGCAATACTGTTCTTTTCCAGTTTATATTTGAAATTTTAGATTTTAAAATATCGCATGAAGAAACTCATTATTGTTCTGAAACAAGAACATTTTTGTGAGTGATATAATGCTTTTATAAACTACTGTAATAACAAAATTACAATATTAAACTCTACATTATACTGAGCACATTTAAAATTAAATGCATGAACAGCAGGGTCTAATTTATTAGTTTTTTACTTCATTAATATATATATATATATATATATATATATATATATATATATACAGTGAAAATTGTGTTTGTTGTATCGGCGAGGTGGATATGGATACCATACACAGAGAAAGTGAGCTACGATATTATTCAGCAGAATATCCGGTGCTAAACAGATATACACAGAACAGTACAATAGTCACAATAACAGACAAGAAAGAACTTACAACATAAAGAAGAAGAGTTTAGCTCGCAGTAGTCGTCGAGGTAATCACTCCGAATATTACTCAAATTACACTCGAATATTACGCCTCGAATGGTACTATTCTTTACTTCAAATGACTATTTCAGCCAGACCATAGGACAGTTCATCATTACGAGTGCTGCAAGGGTGTTAGTCACTCGACAACAGGGTTCATCTATAAAACAGACTGTCACCAATCGGTTTTCGCCTCAGCGTCTACTCTTATAAATGCACACCCACTTTCACTGATATTGAACACCTTAATCCATACGACTCTTCCTCTCTGTCTGTCTCTCTCTCTCTCTCTCTCTCACCCACACACACATACATATGCGTATATAACTCTAAAAGCTATCTTCTGGATACGCATATTTGTGTAAACACGCTTTTTTTTAACAGTGTTAATTATATGTACCTTGCCTGTGCATCAGAGAAAGTTAATCTCAAAACAATTTTCACAACTAGCATCTAACATTGCCTGATGACGTAATAGAAATCTCGAAACAGATAAATTTCCGTGTCGCAATGTATTTTTAATTCATAATTAAATGATTATATATATATATATTGAACATTATTTTTAATCGCAATTTATATATGAGTAGATAATTCTTTTTGAAATTATGTTAAAAAATAAATTAAATATGTCGCTTGTTAATTCTATTTCCTTAATCTCGGGAACTTTCTGTAATATATATATATACCGTTCATAAGCATACCTTCACCAACTCAGCTCACTGAATCTGAACATTATCACGTGATATGTTTTAGCGAGAAAGCGAGCGAATCTCTTTCAACTGAAGTTAAGTAATCATCTATTTTATTTCAAAAGAAAAGAGAAATTCTAGTTTTAGTGGCGTGGGAATTTTAATCAATAACATTGTCGACGACACAGAAAATCTCGACGGTCTATCAGACAAAGTAATTTGTGCAATAACCGGATTATGCAAACGATACTCTTGAAAATCCAATTATATGCACTAGCTTCGAAATCTTGGAGAAAGGACAAACGGGAGATATAAAAAAAGAAACAGAAATTGAATTGGACTTCAAAACTGCTGACAACATCAATGCTGTCACTAATGTAACCCTCATAAGCAAAGTTAATATCGGCTGTGATCATTGAATGGTGGTTTGTACTGTCAATTTAACATAATACTTGAGAAAAACAAGAAACGGAAAGATATCCTAATGAGAGGAAACAGATAATCGTCGAATTTCAGGTAGAAATCAAGTACAGGTTCTAGTAGATAGGTGAAGTATTTGGAAATTGTAAGTTTTGAATAAGAATGTTTTGATCCTGTTTTATATACTAACTTTGGCATTATTGACTTTGGTCATTCAAAACTGATTTCTGACCTTTTGAATTATCACGGATTTCTGATTTTAGGATGTGAAAGTCAGCTTCTTGTCTCGCACCTCCCACCTGTGGAATTCTCTTCCGTTTACTTGCTTCTCCGACAGCTATAATCTGCAAGAATTTAAATGTAAAGTCAATATTCATCTCATATCTCACTAACTTGCATCCTCTCTCATGCTCCTTTCTCCATCTACTCCACTCTCATCAGTAATTCTCATCCTTCTCTTACCCACTTCCTGACATCCCCTATAATCTGTAACTTTTTCTTTCATAACTTACCTCTTATATAACCACCTGCGCACTAGTGGCAGTAAACTGCCTTGCTTGGGGCGATATGATTTTAAAAAAAATAAAACGGTGACTCAACCCATGTTGATAAACTATAGAATAGCACTTGAGATAATCTACTTTTCAACACATGAAATTTTGTCCATTAAATCTTAACATAAATAAGTTGAGATACAGTGTAACTAAAAAGTAACCCCCTTACAATCCGTCCCACACACTTTTCTAGCAATAATTAAAAAGAATTGTTGGGTAGGTGAATTTATGTCTTCTGCTGTTAGTCAGGACTTCAATAAGTTCTTTGAGGGCAAAAATCTTCGAAGTACTCATTTTTCTTGATGTATTCCAGTTGATTTGATAATAATTTTATTTTTTACTATTTATTATTTGGTTTCTACATTAATAGTTATATTGTGACACATTTGATGACAAACTGTTAATTCCAACGCTCATTGCAACATATATGTGCGTATCTATTTATGCATGTTTCTGTTTGTGTATCTCTGATGGTTGTTCTTTGCCGTGAGATGGCGCGTTTCAATAACTCTGACAGCGATGACGTCGGTAGTTCTAAACTCTTGGTAGAAAGTTTCTTGGCGGCAAATTCGAAAATTAGGACCCCAACGAGACGCGATCAACTCCAAAAATCTGCAAGGTTGAACAAATATATAATGATTAAAACAGATATTTACGGTTGAATCATTCGATGAAGAGTGCTACACATGACAGGCATGCTACAAAATGACTCCACTTGAAATTATAACAGAGTTAGCGAAAGTCCGTTGCAGTTTCATGACTTGATTATCCATGTCTTATCACATAATTACTGCAGAGATAGGGACTGCAATCGTGTATGGGTCAATATCCTGGTAATTCATATTCAACATAAAGAAATTCGCACCTTTTCTTCTGCTCTTATTTTCTTTCACCTCCGATGCAAACCGGTGATAGGGAATGAACCAGGAGCAGATTTTGGTAAAATTAGAAGCTTCTTGTCCTGAACTGCACGTTGGCGGCAAATATATTCATCACCACCATCATCATAAAGGAAGCGGTCAGCAAAAAACTGTAATCTTGGATATGATATAAGCCGATGACAACAGAAATGTAATCTATCTCATTCTAATTCCAAATTTAAGGATTTCTTTTCTATTTTCCTGAAAACCTCTTCATTGTTTGCATATTTCATCCATACTATGGTCAGCATCCATCTGTAGCATCAAGTCGAAAACAATACCGACATATATATTAACAGATAGAACATGGGTTGTACAGCAGTGGTTATTAGCATTCATTTACGCGCAAATATCCCTGGGAAAGTTATTGATCCATCTCTTCTCTTTCCATCTATGGATTAAATAGCAGGACATATATATTAACAGATAGAACATGGGTTGTACTGCAGTAGTTATTAGCATTCATTGACGCGCAAATATCCCTGGGAAAGTTACTGATCCATCTCTTCTCTTTCCATCTATGGGTTAAATAGCAGGACAAATTGGGTACTATAGCTTTGGTTAGTAACTAGTCTACCATATGATGTTATAGCAATTTACTAAGGGAACATTTTCTGCCAAGTTACTCATGTCTCTTTCGAGACATGATCACCCAAGCGTGTATCCCCTAAGGCATTTAACAGATATTAATACTTATGAGGGACGGAATGAAAGAAATAGAACTTTTCTAAATATTAAAGACCGATCAAGTTCTTAAGGACACATGGCCCAGTGGATATAGACGTTGGTTAATTCCTGTGATTTGACCCCAACAGTTGTGAGTTCAGTACCAGACTAAAGCAGGAGTGAACAAGTAAATTGCAGGATTAGAGGGAGATAACTCATAACTTTTAATCGGCGCTTTACGCGAGGAATGAGGATGATATACCCCAGTGATTGTAATAAAATGTTCAGTTCGAAATTCCTGAAGAAGGCTGGAACGTAAAACTGCCAAAACGTCGTACGAATGGCAACAAAGATGAGGACAATAGTCCGAATAATGCAAATACTGTAAATACTACCTCATCTCAGAAATATAGAAAAACAATCAAGTCGTGGCTTTGAAAAAAGCTGTCCCTAAGACCGTTGTAGTTCTTAAGGTATCAGCAGCTAGAAAATAAAATCTGTCGAAGTTAATAAGTACACTTCAAATATTTCATTTGAAGTACCAAAATCATTAACTCCTCTAAGAGTATTGAAGTAAAGGAATCGAATACAACAACGTGCTAATAAGGGGAAAAAAAGAGATCTAATTACAACGAGTGTGACAGTTAATGTTAAATAATTTTAATTAAAACATCCAAGACATTTCCAAAGATATCGATGTGAAAAGCAGAAAAGAAAATTGAAGAAAAGTGAGTAGACTTAAATAAAATCCAATTTGTCTTTGGCAGACTAGATGCATCTTGTGTCTGTGCAACAGACTACAGTTTGGTTTTACAATAACAAAACAAAGGGTGTGATTTAACAAGTCTGGGTCAACGTTAAATTGTTTTGCGTAGCTTAGCGAAACGAACTGTTTTAATTAGAAAGTTACGTACAAAAGAGTTGGATGCAACATATGCAAATTTTAAGTGACAATGCAAAAACGAATGAATCACTGATGGCAAACATTGAAAAATGTTTAGTAGGAGAAGAAGCTTCGGTATTTCTTATTCCCCAACTATGAAGAGAAGAAGGTAAAAAAGAAAACGTTTAAAACGAAATGAACTAAAAAGAACAAAAAAAGCGCTGAATGAAAAATTGAAAGAAAAAAAGAACTGGGACATGGAAATTGAAGGAAATGAAAGACGACAACAAATATGAGAGGATGAGTTTTAATTTAAAAGACTTAGTAAAATTAATGATTATAAAAATCAGGCAAATGAAAAATGATGTTGGGAAGAAAGAATGCCAGGGAAGGATAAAGAGAAGAGTTATGAATGAAAAAGAGACTAAAAAAAGCTAAAAAAACAAAAGAGACTGAAACATAGCGAATAAAAAACTGTGGGTGATTAAAAAAATGACAAAGAAGACTCAGACGGAAAAGGTGAAGAAAATCTATGAATATAAGAACGAGAGACGAAAGAAGTAGGAAAAGGGGGAAATAAAAGAAAGCAAAAAGAAAACTAAGGCAAAAAAAAAACTAATATGAAAAAAGATGATAAGAAAATAGCAAAATAAATAAAGGAGGACAAAGGAATAAGAAAAAAGAGGAAGCGGAGGACGCAAGGAGAGGAGGAGAATGCTTGCAAAACGAGATAAAATGGATGATTTTTTATATGCAGTTAATGAGAAATGAGAAGAGACGGATTAAATAGAGAAAAAGACGAACATATTATTAGTAGTATTAGTATTAGCAGTAGCAGTAGTAGTAGTTGTAGTAAGGAGATAAACTAGATACAAAAAAAGAAAAAGAAGTAGAAAAAAGAAGATACGGAAGAATAAGAAAAAAAGCATAAAGAAGGTAATACGAAAGAAGTAAAAGATAACGAAATATGGAAGGGGAGGAAGGGCATCAGGTAAGAGAATATAAAAATAAAAAAAAATTAAAAAATAAGTATAAAATGCTTAGTAGAGTTAAAAAGGGTAAGATATAACTTAAGTAGTGGAACAAGTCGAAGGAAAAATAACTAAAAAGACAGAATAAACGAAGAAGAAAAATAATATGAAGGATATTTACAAAGCAAAATAAAACAGATATTTAATATAAAATGAGTAAAGAAGAAATGGAAAGAGGCGAACAAAATGAGAAAAAAACTAATATATCGAACAAAGAAGCATAAAAACAGAATGAAAATGAAGGAAAAAGAAAAAGCAATAATAAGAAAGAAAGAAAAAATCTATTGGTAAGAAAGAAGAATTCTATCATATTTTTCGGTTTCCAAGACACCTAAAGATATTATAGAAAACAAAGCAAAAAAGATAATAAAATAATAAGAAAGAAAGAAAAAAAGAAAGAAAGAAAGAAAAGAAAAAGTCAAATACAAATAAAAAAATGTGATAGAAAATAAAAGAAAAAAGGTAAAAGAATAATAAGAAAAAAGAAAGAAAAAAGAAAGAAATCTAATGGTAAGAAAGAAGAGAAAAATATCCAAGACACCTAAATATGTGATAGACAAGAAAAGAAAAGACGGTTAGAGAATAATAAGAAAGAAAGAAAGAAAGAAAGAAAAAAGAAAGAAAGAAAGAAAAAAGAAAGAAAGAAGGAAAGCTTTTGGTAATGAAGCAGAATAAAAATTTAAAAGAATCTAAAAATGTAAAAGATAGGAAAAGAAAAAATGTAAGAGAATAAAGAACGCAAAAGAAATGAAGAAAATTAAGCTGACACAAGCAAAACCAGATTAAAAAGAGAAAAAAATCACTTAAAAAAAACACTAAATAAATAATGAGACAAAAATCATTTTAAAAAGTTTTAAGTGAATCAGTTTTTTTTAAAAGCCAATTGAACGTAATTACGGGTTGCTACGTTCGACAAGGAAAGAAGTAAAAGGTCAGGTGATAAGAAAATAAGAAAAAAAGTCTTCGAATAAAAGGTTTTCCTCTCCAAAAGACAATGTCCATTCTCCTAATTACAGGTCTCGGATATCTTAAAAAGAAAGACAAAGAAAAGGAAAATAAGCCACTGTCTCACCTGAAACCGCCGCCATATTTACGCGTAAACTCAAGAAAAAACAACTGTTGTGGTTTATTAATTATTTATTTGGGTTTATTTAGGATAGAATTGCCAATGATAAATTGTTGCAAATCTCTTTTAATAAAAGATAAGAAAATAATTGTTCACATATATTGTTGTTGATTTGACAGGTATACAGAATAACTCAGAACATGCTTTTTCATTCATATATATGTTGATTTGACATTTATAAAGGATAACTCAGAACATGATTTTTCATTCAAATGTACGTTGATTTGACAGCTATACAGGTTACCTCAGAACATGATTTTTCATTCACATGTATATTGTTTTAACAGCTATACAGGATAACTCAGAACATGATTTTTCTTTCATATTTATTGTTGATTTGACAGTTATACATGATAACTCAGAACATGATTTTTCTTCCATATTCTTGATTTGACAGTTATACATGATAACTCAGAACATGATTTTTCATTTACATGCATGTTGATTTGACAGTTATAGAGGATAACTTGGAACATAATATTTCATTCACGTGTAAGTTGATTTGACAGTTATACTGGGTAACGAAGAACATGATTTTTACTGCTATCAAAGAGCCTATTGGGATTCGTTCCGTGACTCCCTCTGCGACGTCCCTTGGAACAATGTTTTTAGTCTTCCCGTCGAAGACTGTGCATCAGAGGTCTCCTCTTTGGGTTAAGGCTGGCATCGATGCTTTCATCCCTGCCAGGAAAGTTCAGCTTAAATCCCATTCGGCTCGCTGGTTCTCGGCCGCTTGCTCGGCCGACATTGCCCACCGGAATCACTTCTTCCGGCTTTATCGTAGCCACGCGTCGGACCAAAACAGGCGCCTTTTCGCCTCAGCTCGTAATAAGTGTAAAAAGGTACTTAGCGAAGCTAAGATGCTGTTTGCTACCAGATTGAAGCAACGTATAGCATCCTCTATGTTCGGCACCAAAGACTATTGGCGCCTAATGTAAAAGCGTTCTTAACAAGAGTAAGTCCTCAATACCCCCACTAATCAACGAGTTTGAGGTCCTCACCTCTTCAGCGGACAAGGCTGAAAGCTTTGCCCATAGATTCTCGACCAACTCGAGTCTGGACTCGTCTGAAGTCTCTACACCCGACTTCCCAAATGGAGCAGAGGCCCAATTGAATGACGTCCACATCACGCCCTCGCTGATTTCTAAAATAAAAAAAAAATTAAAAAAAAATTAAAAAAAAAAAACGTTGTTTTGACAGCTATAAAGGATAACTCAGAACATGATTTTTCATTCACTTAAATGTGAATATACAATATACAAAGATAGGAATATACAGATATACAAAGTTAAGAAGAGGCGTACGACAAGGATGCGTCTTTTCACCGGATCTGTTCAACTTGTACAGCGAGACAATTTTGAGGACCCTAGATGTTATGCCAGGCTTTGTAATCAGAGACCACAGTTTGAATAACATACGCAGATGATACAGTGCTGACTGCAGACACGGAAAGAAAGACCTCCTACATAAAATAGCTGAAACAACTGACAAAAAAGGACTACAAATAAACTGCAAGAAAACCGAATGCATGGTCATCAGTAAAAAGGGCTGCCAAAAATGCTAAATACAGGTGGGAGATTCTAAAATCAAGCCGGTACAAAAATTTTGATACCTGGGAAGTGTTCTAACAGAAGACGAAAAGTGCGAAACAGATCCGAATGTGAAATGGGATAGCGAAGGACACGATCCAGAACTTGAGTAAAGTATTAAGACACAGGAAACTTTCACTAGAAACAAAGGAAGCACTGGATTGCTAAGTGATGTCAGTTCTTCAATATGGCAGTGAATACTGGATAATATCATCAAAGATGAAGGAAAAACTTGAAGTCGCAGAAATATGGTTCTACAGAAGGATGTTGCGGATATCGAGGACCGAGCATGTGAGCAATGATGAGGTTTTGGAAAGGATGGAAACAAAAAGGAGATCAATATTGAGCATCAGTAAGAGACAACTAAAATTTCTGGGATATGCAATGAGGAAGGAGGGCTTGGAGAACCTGATACTAACAGGCCAGATAGAGGGGAGAAGAGACAGAGGAAAGCAGCGGATAAAATATTTGAAGATCCTGAGCAGGTGAATGATAGAATGAGGGTTGCGTGTTGTTACAGGAGGAAGTGGGCTCAGAGCCACCAGGGATAGGGAGACGTAGAAGACTATAATGGCCTATGTCCTGAAAGGACAAGGCACATAGAATAATAATAATAAGAAGAAGTAAGTATGCGAGGTGATTTGATTAGATATAATCATAGGTTAACATCGCCTGGCTTAGGTCCAAACCAGTGCGGCATTCGAAGAGGATTGACGTCACTAATGTAGCAATGCTTATCTTACTACTGTTTTGTTACAACTGTAATATGAAGAAAGACATTTTGATTTTTACAAGTGTAAAATGTCATTGCCTTTTAGAAATAATTCTTCAACCATCATCAACAAGCGAATCCTCAACAGCAAATATTTCTCGAAGCAACAAGAAATTTCAACAGTATTTTCCTTTGGGTGACTGTCATGGTATTCTGTTTTAAACAGAAACATAAACAAAAACACAGAGGGTGTTGTCTGGAGGCAAACAAATACGGAAGCCTTTCAGCGCAATAAACGTACGCAATTTTTAAGAAAACTATTTGTTTATGTTTTCTTTTTTCGGTTTTCAACAAATCTAAAGATTACTCTGGAATCCCAGAACCAAAAACTCTATCCCTTGATTTTCGAATCGATGACATTATTTGGTTTCACCGAAAACCCTTTTTTTCATTTTATTTTAAATTGCCTTCAGCAACGCTTTCGCTCATTTTAGTTTTCTTTAATTTAATATACGAGGCAAATAAAATGCTTCTATCTTCTATCTTTGTCACGATATAAATAAATTCTTAGGGACTTTAATTAACTGTTTCTTGATTTCAAAATAAGCCAGCTTCATGAGTTGCTTACATCGACTTAAAAATAAGACGTAATGTAGATGTGTTCAACTAAACTTGTTGAAATAAACATTTAAATCATCATTTAAAAATAAAATGATCTTGCTAGACACAGAACATATAAAATTTGGTAAAAAAAAAAAAAATTGTGACCGGCGATAAAAATAAATCAATTTTTTTTGGTTGTTTTGTTTTTATGGTATATCAACCTCGGCGGGTCATTTATTGCCAACTAATTTTTATTTATTTATTACTGGTAATACCTTTTTCTTTCAACAATGTATTGTTGCTTTTATATATTTTGTGTCTAGCAATACTTTTTTTCTTTTCGTGTATCAAGATTCACTGGGATTTGTTTTTAAGGGCAAGGTCCTAAAGCCCTACGCTGTTATTTAACCCATAACTGGAAGGAAGGGACGGATTAATACCTTTCCCAAGGGTAACAGTGTTTAAGTGAATGCAGGGTATTCAACTGGAATTCGAACTCGGCACACCGATTTCTCTTCGCGAGGACGATACCCAAATGGCACGTCTGTCACTATATGCTTATAGCACCTGGTACCCCCAAGCGGTCAGCCAACTAAGTACTGACCAGGATCAACGTTACTTAACTTCGGTGATCGATCGAGAGCCGGTGTATTCAACGTGATATGGCCGTAAACCTCATATACAAAAGTCTTCTCATTCATATTCGATTTTTGGTTTGTATCAAACAATCTGCAGAGGAAATTTTATGAAAATGGTACAACACACAGGCGCGTGCGCACACCCAGCACATAAATAAGTATAGAAATATAAATCGATTCCGATATATTTATATATATATTTACACGAACATACACACACACGCATATATATATATATATATATATATATATATATAAAACCGTATATCTGAACACAAAAGAGACATCACTAATAATAATCTTACAAATGCATTAGTGATTTACAGAAATAAATTCAACCGCAATTTCGATTTTAAAAAGACCACACTAATAAAAAGAGTAAACAATTTATTCAGAAGAAAAGTTATCTAGAGCGCCGCCATCAAGTACTGCCAAAACATCAATTTTGCGCCCCGGATTTTTCCCAAACTCTCCTTTACTTATGGAAATTATACTAAAACAGACTAACATACATAAAAAATTTTCAAAGAAAACGGTTGAATTCCCTTCATTTTAACATCTTGTGATTTGGCGCTACACATGAAGAAATTCTAAAACAGACTAACACACGAAATAAACAGTTTTCAAAGAAGACGGTCAAATTCCCTTCATTTTAATATCTCGTGACTTTGCACTACACATGAAGAAATTCTAAAACTAAAATATTCTGTTAATCTTTTAAAATGATTTGTGAGCGTTTTTATAGTTGCCAACACTGTTTATTTATAGATACGTAATTTAGAATAAAGCTCATTTCGGCTTTTTGCCTTGATAAAGTCCATCACAGGACGAAACACGTAGGCAATTTAAAATACAGTTTTCCTCTTGTTTTTATTTTATTTAAGCATATATATATATATATAATCATATCGCCCTAAGCAAGGCGGTTTACTGCCACTGGTGTGCAGGGGTTTACATAGAAGGAATGTTATGAGAAAGAATGATAGGCTATAGGGGTGTCAGGAAGTGGGTAAGAGAAGGATGAGAATACTGATGAGAGTGGAGTGGATAGAGAAAGGAGCATGACAGAGAAGATGCAAGTTAGTAAGATAGGAGATGACTATACATTAACAGTCCTTGAGATTGTAGCTGTCGGGGAAGAAGTAAACGGAAGGGAATTCCACAGGCGGTAAGTGTGAGAAAAGAAGCTGATAGAATAGAATTTGCGTTTACATTTTATTGGTTTCACAGCAAAAAAGTGGGACCTAGTTGTTAATCTTGTGGATCGAGCAAATTCATATACAGTGGGCATCAGTGACCTAAGTTCATCGGAGCGGAATATATATATATATATATATATATATATACGGTTGTGATCCATATAATGTCGTCTAAATTAGGCTAAAATGAAGATAACACTGACATCTTATTTGAGCAGATATATGCATCAAAATTGCTAAAATTTCTTAAAATACTTTAAAAAATACTTTAAAAAATACTTTAAAAAATACTTAAAAAATTTATTCATTAATTTTGGCTTCAACCTGTGCTTCCAGACGGCTTCTGTATCTCTTGCAACTTTTGTAGACGTTCGCCTTGTTTATTGGTGAACGTTTCCATAATACTTTCTTGCAGTAAAGGTTTCCTGATCCTAGGAATTTTATTGGTCACTGTCTTAACTGCTCTGCACACGTAATAATCAAGGGGATAGCAGTCTGGGGAGTTAGGTGGCCAGATGTAAGGAATTGCAGAAATTATTTGGATTCTCCTGCTTCTGTGTTATGGTAGAAAACACCTGTTGCTAGACATAGCATTTTCCAGCAGCCATTCTGTTGACACAGGGCAACACCAACTCTTTAAGGTAGTCCGTGTTAAGTGTGAGTTCATCTACGAAAATAAATGTAGGCATAACGGTACTTTCATTGTAATGAGAACAGAGGCTCTGATTCAAATTCTAATAAGTTTTATTCTGCTTTACTGAACATACAAAAACAAAAAGATAATTCTTGCCTAGCTTTTATGGTACTATGTGGGACTATACATTACAGTTAAGATAGGGGAGCTGGATGTAGAGTTCATTTACTACAACAATCGTAGTGATTACTTCAAAGACCATCATACCGTTTTTCAATTTCTGAAGGAGTGAATTGCATCATTCCGCTTATTTTCACACATACGGTAACCGACTTAACTTATTATAATGCGCAGTTGACGAAATCAAAAACAAATAACGCGAATGTGCGAAATTAAAAATATAAAATGCCAATTTATCCATCACACGCTATATATATATATATATATAATGATAATAATAACTACTTAGACTCTGTAAGAATGCACTCCATAAATTTATGCCAATATAAACTCTCGAAAAAACCATTAACAAACAGAACATAAATCCGTTACAATCCGGCTTACTAAGTCGTCGGAGAAAAAAAAAGAAACCAGCGGAACAAGAACAAAACATTCAAGATTCCGCAGTAAAGAAAAAAAACCAAACGGAACAAAACACAAGAAAAAGTGCTCGATACGAAAGTACCAAAATACAATAGTAGAGCAAAAACGCACGAAAAATCTAAAGTGAGCCAAAACCTACCGCGGTTTCACACTACGGATCGTCAGGAAAAAGGCTCTTTTCCCTGACGACCCGTAGTGTGAAACCGCGGTAGGTTTTGGTTCACTTTAGATTTTTCGTGTATATATATATATATATATATATATATATATTGATAAGTGAATAATTGTAAATGAAAATAGATTGGTTTTGTTGTTAATACTGCACAATAACATGTGCATCAAATGAATTTGGAAATATTTAATAATTTCCTATATTGCAGTTTCTTCAATGAAAGAATGAAGAACATTTAGGGGAATTCGGACGAGTTCATCTTTGCTTCCTTGCCTTGTAAAGCTTTGCAAAGTAATGATAATGATAACAAAAGAACCATTCTATTTTCATTTAGAATTATCCACTTGGCAATAAATACTAAAGATAGCATGAAAGACATCATTTCTTTTAAAAAACTGGGGTTTTCTAATAATTATGGCTGGTAGTGTATATATATATATATATGTATATATATATATATATATATATATATATATATATATATATATATATATATTGCTAAGTGAATAATTGTAAATGAAAATAGGTTGGTTTTGTTATTAATACTGCACAATAACATGTGCATCAAATGAAATATTTAATAATATATATAATCATATCACCCTGAGCAAGGCGTTAAGGCTACTGATGTGCAGGGGGCTACATAAGAGAAAAAGATTAGAGGAGAATGAAGAGAAGGACGAACCAGTTAGAAAGTAGCAAGAGAAGGATGGGAAAACAGGTGTAATGACAGGTGCAATGGTGGAGAGAAAGGAAAGGATACACTGGGCTGTGTGGAAAGAACTAGGGTCAAGTACTTAAGAGATGAGTATTGACTTTGCATTTAAATTTCTGGAGGTTGTAACCGCCAGGAAATCAAGAATAAGGAAGCGAGTTCCACGGGCCGGAAGTCCGAGAAAAGAAGCTGAGGAGTAGAATTTTGAGAAAACCCTTCTATCTATATGACGAGGCAGCAAAATGACTTTAAAAGTTAATGAAAATATACAAACATTATTTCAAAATCGAAACCAAAGTGGATAGATAGATCGATAGATAGAAATAGACAGAGATAGATAAACACATATGAATAGAATAAGATAGATAGATAGATAGATAGATAGATAGATAGATAGATATGAATAATCTGAGATAAAAACAAAAGACAGAAATAAAAAATGAAGAAGGAATGAAAGAATCTCTTTGAAATTTCGAAAGAAAAAAGCATGATACCGGTTTTTAGGAAGAAATCATCCGTCTTCTTCACTAACACACAGTCGCGTGATGATCTTGTTTTAGTAATTGTATATTCAACTCAATCGTCTTGCTTGAACACATTTCAATCTAACCGTTGTCTGCCGAGGTAAGCATTTGAAATTCAATTGTTTTTATTCTGCTGTTGGACAAAAAACAAAAAAAAAAGTTCAGTTTTCCGTAAAATATTCGAGTGTAAAGTCCTGATCTGACACCATTAGTTGATAGACAAAATTCGCAAAACTCTAAACACGCAAGAAAATGCAAGGTATGTTTTTCTTTGGTATTTTACGTGGAATGTTTTCACCGATTCTTAATAAATTACAGAGAAATCTAATATATTATCTTTCATTGGAGATCCAAAATTTTTAGAAGTCGAGAACTTTTCTCGATATAACACTGAATATCCTCAAAGTGAAAAATATCGGTATACTGAAAAATTTCGTATTTTCCCAACTGTACGAAAAAAACACTTAATTTTTACAACGATTGGGAGTCACTCGATATAAAATTTTGGAAACTAAAAGGCGCAGTTTATGCGAATATGTCGGCAAAACAACGGTTAATTCTAGACTTGATAATGTTATCTTGTATGGATCTAGAAAGCATCCTCTTCGTAGTCGGTTCAACTGGTCAATTGATGTCATGTAGATAAGCAACTTTATGAATGCTAAAAAAAATACCCCGAAGAAATAATCTGTTAGGTCATGAATGACAGGAAAAATAATTCGAATGCTGTAAGTGAATAATGTTCACCCTATACAAGGACCATGAGCCACACTTGAGTAAATTTTATAGGATTATTTGGGAAAGATAAGGGTTAACTTATATAAATAGGTTAATATCGACAAAACATAATCTCGGGAGTCAATTCCACAGATTAAGGATTCGTGAGTAGTTGCTCGAGAGGAGCTTACATCACCCTAATGAAGTAGGAAGAGAATAAAGAAGTTCGTTTCAACGTGCGTGACATGACGACTCTTAACCGCAAAGGTTAGGATTAATCTGACGAAGAAATTTAATTAGTCTGAACATTTTCCATGGAAATAGCGATAGAGTAAGAAGAATTTTACGACGTTTCGTCTATGAGGTGCAAGATATTAGCGACAAAAAAGGGGTAGGAGATAGATATTATTAGGATAAAGATAAATACTGACTCTTAAAAACAATTAAAATTGTACTTTTCAGAGAATCATCACTGGCGGAGTTTCTTTCACTGAGTAAAATTCTTGAACGGAGCATATGCAACGAAGAATTTTTTAAAAAATGGAAAACAAAAATAACTGTGGTGCTACATTTTGTGGAACCCATATAAACAATATAAACGATGAGTATTTTTTCTTTGGCAGATGAGATTTTTAATGTCAGATTTCTAAGAGGCACCCACTTGACTGAAAGGAAAGAAAACCATAAATAAACAAAAGAAAGTATTTTGGGTTAAGTGAAAACAAAATGGATATTGATGATTTCCGGTTTAAGATCGATATTACTAATGACTGTCAAGACTGAAATAATTTTAGTTCGCCATTGTCGTGAAACATTTTCTTCGGGTCTTTGCTTTATTGTCCATTCGAATTGCCATACGCACCTATTGATGTGCAGACGATAGGTAGAAATTTGGTATACAGAAGAATCGAATGAAAGAGCTATTCTGTTAGTCTAAAATGTCAGAAGTTATACTAACTGCCATTTACGTGTCGATTGAGATGCAGAAAAAAATCTCTGTAGAAAACGCCTATATACATATATATATATATATATATATATATATATATATATATATATGAAAATCCACAAGAAAAACATTAAAACTTTCAGTACATATTGAAAATGGCCACGCTGAGTTTTACCTGAATTTACAGATATATATATATATATATAGTGTATCGAGACAGCAAATAATTTTCTAAGCATATACTGTTAAATATAAGAGACAATGTATGTCTCTTATGAGTAATCATGAGACTTTCTAAACATCGTATTTTGGCTTTAAATTCAGTTGAAAATAAAGACAAAAATTGACCTGTATTGGGATATTTTTATTATGCTGGTTCTAAGCTTTCAGCTCGCATGAGGCATCTTCAGAGAGGTTACAGGGACGTTAACATAAAAATATCCACCATCAGAGATGATTTTATCTTGTGTTGACATAAACCATTGCTATGCAACGATAACAGTCACCGAATAGCAGACGCAAATCGTAAATTTGTAATGCGGTACTATGACGTCACACCGCGTGAGGGACCTAAATTTTAACAGAACCATATATCTAAATTCCATATAATGTGTTGTGACCAGATTAAATGTGATCTTATTAAGTGTGGGTTGTTTAGATTTGATGTAGATGGCTTCCAATATCTGAAGGTACTTCTACAGACACAGACGCCGATGCTCGAGCCAAGCTGACAACTAGGATGCTATCCATGGTCAACTCTGACCGAGGGATGCCTACTACTACTGCAACAAAGACTGTCAACCCGTATTGGCTTCTACAGTCACAGACGCCGATACTCCAGCTTAGCAGACAACTAGGATGTTACCTATGGTGTGCCCTGGCGAATGGAGGCCTACTACTAGTTTTTTTCACACAATTTCCCAAACATTTAGAATATATACGTTTTAATTAATAAAGCACAAGTGGTCACGTGAGAAGAAGAAATAGATTCATATTTTTACCAAAGGTATTTGCGTGAAAAGGACTGTCAACTACTCGGCTGGATTTGAACGCAGCTTTCTGATATCGCATTCGAATCTGCTAGCCATTGCACCACCGCTAACACATCTATCTTCGGGCTTTGTGTTAAGGACTTATGATTTCTTCCAGTACTCGTTTCTGTTTGGCTATCTTCAAGTTGTCGCCAGCAGAATCTATGCTTGAAAAGACTGTTTCTCTTTCGGCAATTGTTCAACAATTATTTATAAGATGAAAATAGACATGAGGTTTTATATTAATCAAATATATTGCTCTATTCGGCATACGACAAATGAGATGTCAGTGAAGCCAGATTCTTAATTGGACAGACACGAATCAACATAAAACCTTTTAGAATATTGACTGAAACAAAAGCTGAGTGAAAAGGTATTAATTAAATGATATAAATTCGTGTCGAGTATTCGGAGGAGTGGCATTACTTTTGTTATTGATCAGATTAATTATTTTAAACATTGTTAGTCAATATCTGATTAAAAAGTAGGAATTGAATTCAATTTTCAAACATCTCAGCAGTTATTTTTCAAATAGTCATCCTCTCGCCAGACTTTTTCTCAAATTGGCACCCTCTCGCCAGTCATCCTTCAAATAGGCATCTTCTCACCAGTTATTCTTCAAGCAGGCATCTTCCCACCATTCATCCTTCACATAGGCATCCTCACGCCATTCATCTTTCAAATCAGCATCCTCTCGGCAGTCATCCTTCAAATAGACATCATCTCACCAGTCATTCTTCATGTAGTCATCTTCTCGCCATTCATCTTTCAAATCGGCATCCTTTCACAAGGCATCTTTCAAATCGGCATCTTTTCACCAGTTTTCCTTCAAATAGACATCCTCTCGCCAGTTGTCCTTGAAATAGGCATCTTCTCACCAGTCATTCTTCAAGTAGGTATCTTGTCACCAGTCATCTTACATAACGGCATCCTCTTGCCAGTCATCCTTCAAAAAGTCAACTTTTTACCAGCTATCCTTCAAAAAGGCATCCTCATGCCAGTCATCTTTAAAATCAGCATCCTCTCTGCAGTCATCCTTCAAATAAGCATCTTCTCACCAGTTATTCTTTGAATTAGCATCTTCCCACCAGTCATCCTTCAAATAGGCATCCTCTCGTCATTCATCCTTAAATAGGCATCTTCTCACCCGTCATTTTTTAAATAGGTATCTTCTCGCTATTTATCTTTCAAACCAGTATGCTTTCCCCAGTAATCTTTCAAATCGGTGTCTTCTCACCCGTCATCCTTTAAATAGGTATCTTCTCGCCAGTCATCTTTCAGATCCGCATCCTCTCGCCAGTCATCTTTCAAATTGGCATCATCTTACTATTCATCCTTTGAATAGATATCTTCTCGTCAGTCATCTTTCAAATCGGCATCTCACTACTCATATTTCAAATAGGCCTCTTCTAACCAGTAATCTTTTAAATAGGCATCCAGTCTCGTCAGTCATCCGTTAAATAGGTATCCTCTCGCCAGTCATCCTTAAAATGGGCAACTCGCCAGTCATCATTCAAACTGGGATCCAACTTGGACGTTATGCTTGTAAATATCTGCGATGTTGCGAACAAGTGCTTAATATATATATATATAATTATATATATATATATAAAGCAATTATCAGATATATTCGATGTGTGACAGTTTAATATCTAAATATCTACCGTCATAGTGAAAGCAACGTCAGCTTATGTATTGTCTGTTGGGTGAGGTCACTATCCAATTACTGACCTTTTCAAAACGGTGCATTTTTTGTGACATGATGCAGCCATTGGAAATGGCAGCATCGTATACCTCGATGTCGTCATGTGTTGTTTTATATTAGAAATGTCAACATTTTTATATTTGGAAATAGCTAAAAACGCAGCAAGGAGATCCATTGCATGATCAGTCAGTTACGTGATACAAGATTAGGCGATCATGATTCATTCGATCCATCACAGACTAGGCAGAAAATTTTCCCGACGCAGGTTTTTTATTTCTCTCTGCTATGGATTTATTGCCAACTAAGTCGACGGAACCAAATATGTTTTGCCTTTTAAATCCATGGCTGGAGTGAGAAGAAGCCTGGTCAGTACTTAGATGGGTGACCGCTTAGGTATATCAGGTGCTGTAAGCGTTTAGTAATGGATGTGCGTTATATCGACTCGTAAAGAGAAATCGGTGAGCCGAGTTCGAATTCCAGTTGATTGCCCTGCATTCACTTAAGCACTGGTACCCTTGAGAAAGGTATTAACCCGTCTCTTCCCTTCAGTTATGGGTTAAATAACAGGGTAGGACTTGGGGACCATACCCTTAAACACAAATCCCAAGGAAACTTGATACTTGAAAAGAAAAAGTATTACTAGACACAAAAACTTATATAAAAACAACAATAAATTGTTGAAAGAAAAAGCTATTACCAGCAATAAATAAAAAAGAAATTAGGTGGCAATAAATGACCCGCCGAGGTTGGTATGTCATAAAACAAAACAGCCAAACAACGTACACCAATGCAATAAATTCAACTGTCGTTTTCCCATTCCGAGCGTATATCTATTACATTAGAATAAACGTAATGCATTTTCTGCTTTATGAAATTAGTTAACTTCTAATAAAACTACATTAAGTTGAAGTAATTTTCCTGAGAAAATTAGGCTGTCAGAGGGAAGAGTCCATTTTTATATACACTGATGACCTGTGATATTGCAAAACAGGTATGTATATGGATGATATATATATATATATGGTGGCTTTCCCTGTGTGGATAGGTTCGAATCCAGCAGAATGACACACATTTTCGTAATAAGATTTGTTGGCCGGTAGAAATAAATACATAATACTTTTTGATTATAAACAGAACATCTACTTAATTACGAGTATCGATAAAAATAATGTTCAAACAAATAATTTCATGTATATATATATATAATTATCAAATATCTCAACGGAAGGAATAATCCAGATATATTCATTCAATATAAATTATTAAAAATAAAGAAATATACACAGATCTAAGTGGATACAAAACAGAGGAATATGATATGCAAAAAAGAAAAGCTCGACATATCTTAGTCACATACAAATTATAATTTATTTCTTCGATTAAGATGCTGACAACTATCTCATCAGACGGTAAAAATCAAATAGTTTAATTTATTCAGAACATTATAAAAACAGAAAGTTCGGTTGCAAAAGCCCCCCCCCCCCCCCCAAAAAAAAAATTTTCCGAGTTATATAAAATTATTGTCAAGAGTTGTAGGAGAAGAAAGTTTAACATTATATTTGCCAAATATAGCGATACGGGCCACATGTCAGCAACAAAATCGAGATATATACCCACAATATCATACAATATATATATATATATATATATATATATATATATATATATATGACAGTGTGTATGTGCTTGTGTAGGCGCACGTATGAATGTATTCGACTATGTGTGCACGTGTGCTTTCGTGGAAACATTGACGGAAATTAGAAATTATTAGGATATATGTATAAAAATGACAAAGCTTCTCCTAAGTGCGTGCGTGTCATCGACTAAAATTTGACGGAAATTGGAAAGGGCGCTGTGGATTAGTGTCATATGTTTACACATGGCTCTTTATTTGCAGGGATTACGGGTCAACACCGGTCATGCAATAACATTTCACTCGAGAAGATTGACTTGTCATCTCTAAACACAAAATGCCATGAGCAAACATACATCACCAATCCACAAATACTTTACTAATTTCAGTCAAATTTGCTCGACACAATCTTTCTCTCTTTTTCTTTTTCTCGCCCTCTTTTTTATCTCTGTCTGTCTCTGTCTGTCTGTTTGTCTCTCTCTCTCTCATTCTCTCTCTCTCTCTCTCTATATATATATATATATATATACTGTGTGTATTTAGGTACCATTTTTCATTGATGCATGTTTCATTAAATAATATAGACAAGTTTTGTCTATATTTTATCTAAACTTTTTTCGTATTGTCTGATATGCTTAATAGCTTTAACATTAAATGATGAAAAAATCAAAATATTGATGCAAAATCTATTTTATAATCCAATCTAAGCTTTCGGTTACATAAACCATTTTCAAAGATGTCAAATTGCATTATAGTATAACAATTCACGGACAATAATGACATATAGACAGTCTGTTTTTGTTGACACGAAAAATTTCCAAGCAACGATAAACTCGTTCATACAAGACGCTGGAAGACGCTTAAATGCCTATAATTATTACCAGAAGCAATTAGTGTATTTCAATTGCTTTCCCTACTTAATATTTCTTGATTTCACTCTTGCGTGGTCATGTGTGACGTCATGTGCTGCGGTGCGATATTCGCTTTCTGCGTCTTGTGTGCGCCAGTTTCTTTTCTACACATGTTGCAGGGGGCAAACAAATGATACTACTATTCTAGGCCTCTAATTTAACAAAACCTTCTAATCATGACAATATACAATAAAAAAAAAACTAAACCAGTTAAAAAAACTCACCTAAACCCGTCAACTTCTCTTTTGCAAACACACGAGATATTCTTACCAACTTCTGCAGCGTTGAATCTATAGTGGGTTATCCATTCTTTTCCAGTTTATAGGGGAGTCAGTTCTAGTGAAGGGTAGTTGTGTATTGTTGGAAATCAACGGAATTTGGCCTCGTTGTAGATAGCCCACTATAAGTCATAAAATGATTATAAATCAATGAAAGCAAATTGAGTTGAAAATAACATTTTATATATACACATATCAATTAAGGTTTTTACAATTAAAGTAATACTTGAAGTATAGGTCCAACGGACGTTAAAAAGTTCATGGCAATAAAATGCTGAAAGAAAATTAATGCTTAGAAATGAGGGAGCGCTGTAAGTAAGGAATGTCTTTGATGTATTCGCTCCTTATGTTAGTAAGTAGTTTTGAGACAGTGAAAGATAAGATGAGATAGAAGGGAGGCTAGTAAGCCGCTTGACTTAGGTCAAGCGGATACTGATTACACTCCTCTCTCTCGAGTCTGGGTCTCTGTGTGTCTATGCTTCCTGTATCTTTGTCTCCTGTATCGGATTTTTATATCTTCTTTTTGGATCGCAGCAGATCGTTTGGGATTTCACACTTGTATTTGATTTTGGGTTTCCCATTGGCCGATAAATAAAATTCGCGTAAGCTCGCGAACTAGAAATTTAATATTTAATTAAATTTTAGTTTTCAACCGGAACATCTGCGCCAATCCAGCTGCGCACTGACGAATTTTGGTCATTTGCTTTTTTGTCGTGAGAGTGCGAACATCCGGTCCCTCGATATGCTCCGATTCACCACAAATGCTTCCTCCAAGTAAACTCACCGGACTTTTTAGCCCTCTGTGAAACTAACCTTGACTCATCTATCCCCCCTTCTGATCCCTGGTTACCTTCCCCTCTTTAGGAAGGGCTCCAATTTCCATATGCATTGACTTGGTGTTTATGTTAGTGAACATCTGTCACTAGCTAGGGTGATCTCACTTGAATCTCCAGATTATTCTTACATGTGTCTCCGTTTCTTTCTACTAAGCTCGGTTAAATAACTTTTCTTTCTATAACGCTCCCCTCATCTTTTGTTTGTTCTGTACTTGACAGCAACTCGAAAAATATTGATAAGGTCATTTATTCTCATTCGTTAGTCCATATATTAATGTGTGGAGACTCTAATGCCTACCACACAAAGTGGCTGGAAAACTCTGTCAACGTCATGCTGGTGTCCATAACATGAACTTTTCACTCACTCAAATAACACGAATGAATCAGACTCAGTGCTAGATCTCTGTTTCACTTCCATACCTAACTCTTGCAATGTCAAGCAGTTTTGCCCTTTTGGAAAATCTGACGATGCAGTAGTTTCCTTTAATATCCCCTTCCACTCTACCTCTCCCAGAAACATTAGACCAGCAAAATATCTTACTACCAAAGAGCAGACTAGGACTTGTTCCGCGATATCTTGTATGACGTCTCTTGGAACAAAGTTTTAGTCTTTACGTTAAAGACTGTGCGTCCGAGGTCTCCTTTTTTACCTTTGATCCCAGCCAGAAAGTTGCGAGTTAAACCCTCGTTCGTCCCTTTGGTTCTTCCCTGCTTGCTCGGCTGCTCTCGCCGAGAGGAATCACTTTATCGGAGCCTCGCGTTTGACCATAATAGGCGCCTTTTACTTCTTCTCGTAATGAGTGCAAGAAGATCCTTAATGATGCTGAATAACTCTTTGCTGACAGAATGAAGCAGCGTATAGCTTTCCCATAAGTTTGGAGAGGACAGAGGAGTGTTCAGGGGGCACATTTCTTCAGGACAATGATTGGGATTCCGGCGCAAATCATTAAAAAAAATATGTTTAAACCCTACCTTTTTGGCATTAAATAACCCAGAGAGGTTGATATGCCGTTAAACAAAACTCACAATCAAACTGAAAATCAAAATCAACCGGTCGCTTTTACTTTGTACTAGTATCCTTTTTCAGCACTTTTATTCCAACACTCATTAGTTTTAAATATAGTCAATAGACTAAAGCATTACATATGTTATGTACCTGACAATGCTTAATCTTAAACAATGAAATCTTATTAAAACAACTAGTGAACCATGTTTGCATAGGTATACTGATGAAAAGGTAAAGAATATGATCCAAATAAATATGATAGAAATCAACATTAAAGAACTACTAACTAAAATTTACTACTGAAACTTTTTCATGTAAGCATTTTTGTGCAGTGTACTTCCATTATTTTATTTATAAAGCATTGTAAAAAATCGTGCCCGATTAAATATTTACAAACAACATTGTGCATACTCCTCCAAAAATATCTATTTGACAGATAATTTACTGTTATTTTCAACAACTGTCCCCCATCATTCAACAAGCCTATTGATGACATTTCCGGAGAAAAATCCTGTTTTTTGTTGGAAGGAATTTCCCAGTTATTTTTCGACTGACTGTACACAGTTCATATCTGTAATTTAAATTGCTCTGCAGAGACCGGAACAAATTAAAATCCGAAATAGGTTTCTCCATTTCAACTACTTAAGCTTATGTCTCTTTTGCAAGATTCATTTCTTGCGTTGACATGGTGGAAAATCGGCAGTTTTTTTTTTCTTGAATATACGCAATGAGATTGGTGATATGGTTGCAAAAGTTTTTTTCATGATATTGTTTCGCCGACTGACGGAGTTGAAAGTGAATTAATTGTCTGCAATTTCAAAGCTCAAAAGCAATTATAATTCTAAACGTACAGTGACAAATTTATTGGATGAACACGACTTTAACCATTTTTTCTGCGTGTTCACAAGGTTGTTTCCATCACCGACTGCGTAAAACACTATTATTCACGGTCTATTTTTCATCACGTCAAATTTGGACCAGGAATTAATCTTTTCCGTAGTTTAACAGCAAATAAATCTGCACATTGTTCTTTTCCGTCAGAAAATTTGGCATTAAAATGTCGAGTTCAAAAAAGAACTGAAGTCACCTCATATAACAAAAAGCATATGTGATATTGATTTTTAAACTCTTATCCATGTTTCCGTTGAATTCTTCGATTTATAATTTGCGATGTGGCGTAAAGCGTCTTCATCAACGACAGAATGTCGTTTAGGTTAAAACTGACGAAATCTAACCATCAGTTTTTGACCGTCTAAAGAGCTGGTGCACATGCCAAATAAACCTTGGAAATTTTTTTTTCAAAGCGCATCATACGGCGAAAATGTAACTGATCACCCTCCATCTTTAAGGCATTCATTTGTAGACAAAATGCCAACATTCAGTAAAATCTGACTTGCAACTGAATGATGTAAGGTTTCCATGAAGACCACACCAAACAGCAACACTAAAACAAACACCAATGTCAATATAGTCAATCAACGATGAAAATCGGCCACGAACTTTTGAAATGATCTGCTATAATCAATATATTCTTTTATTTTTATTTAACACTCCGTACATATATTTATATATACAACTTCATCAATAAAAAAACATTTTAATTTGATGTAGTTTTTTAAGAACAAAACGCGTTGCATAATTGTTTTCATATTTCATTTCATTACCAGATATGCACACACACACACGCACACACACACACACACACACACACACACACACATATATATATATATATATATATATATATATATATATATATCCATATTTAACAATACAGTTTTGTGATTATTTTAACTCACACCCTTAAACATGATCTCGGAAAGATATTGAAAGTACTTGGGAACATCGAGAAATGAATAATAAAATCATTTGTCCGCCTTACAGCTAATTTCTTACATTTTTCAATTATAATAAGCGAAATCATTAGATTCCTGGAGGCACCAAATCTACTGAAACCGCGGGAGAAGTGGCATTTTTTTGGATATGACAGCCTGACGAAACCCAACTTTCTCTAGGCTGGTTTGGATTCAGAGTTTTTGTTTAGAAAATAACAATGAAATCAATAACCAAAAGAATTATTGATAAAATATTACTCGAACTTATATAAGGAATACTTAAGTTTAATAATCAGAAAAATACTCGTGTAATATTAATAACTCGTCCGAAAAATAATACTAAAGACACTTAAAGAGATATGCGCCCAATAATATATATAAAAAAACTTCTTAGAATCAGAAGGACTTCACTCGAAATTCTGAAAGAACCATTTCCCCAGTCAAATGGGATAGATAAATTGAACTACACGTGTTATAAAGACGCTTTCTCCAAATTATAAAAGGTGTTTCAAACCACCACCAGCATTTTAGTGAAACAAATATTTTCATGGTGGATTGTAAAATGATGATTGTCATCGATGTACAACTTATTATTTTATCACGAAGAATTGCTTGCAAGTTATTTGAAGGGTGATGAAGATTTTTTTAATCGTTTAGCCCAAATACGACTTGAAGAGAGGGCATTATTACAAGGAGTGACAGTGAAAGACAATGGGAATACTGAGACCCGGAAAGATTGAGAAAAAGACTAAAGAGAACAGGGTTAAAGAGCACAGAACAGGGCAATTGGCGTTGCATTTAAATATTTGAAGCTATTACGAGAGCAAAAACCACAATTGTTAGAGTAAAAATGGCAGTTGTATCTAGCTAGCTCAAAACAAAAACGGTGACACCTAGTTGCTAATTTAGTAGCACGCTTAAATTAATCTTGTTAAACCACCAGCAGAAAAAGCTCATCATTACAGTTTTCATTTAATTTTTTTTTAAAAAGAGACAGGGAAGATTCGTCACGTCGGTGAGAAAATGCTTGGCCAGGATCAATTATATTACGGATTAGCACTTGGGAATACCAGGAGCTGTAACTATGGATGTGTAGATGATGTAATAGAAAATAGGATATCAGTTCAGAATTGTTATACAGAGAGCCGAGTTCTAATTCCTGTTAGGTTTGTTAGATTCACATACAAAAATCATTGTGAAACCAATAAATCCACTTTTCCCTCCCGATATGGGTCAAGTAGTAGATAAACATGCTAAATAATTATTATCCTTGCTCACTTAAAACACTTGTACAATCTAAAATATTTTCTAAATTTAAATAACCTGCAAAAGGTTTGATGAGCCGTAGTAAACGAACCACCTAAAAAGTAAATCTGACAGGCATCAATACTTCATTTTAAATATTGAAGTAACAAGATCATGCTAACCAAATGTAGTATTCGCCTGAAGAGTGCTACGTTTAAGAGTGCTAAGTAACCTACAAAAGGTTGGTACGCTGTACAAAACGAATCAGTCAAAACGTTTTACACTATGATAAGCTTTGTATAACGACAAAAGTATTTTATTTCAGTTATTATTTCAGTGGTTACTTGTGTTTAAGTAAACATCAATTGTTACAATTTATGAAATTTCTATAAAAATCTTATGAATGAAAAATTGACACCAGCAGGAATCGAAACCACATGCCATTCATTGGGAGAAACCTTAGCTAGATGTGCCGTTACAATCCCATAAATCTGCTCCAGCAAAATAAATCTGAATTACTCTTTATGAGAAATATCATAAATGAAGAAGGCGACTGACAATCGGTCTTTGAATTTGCTATCATATATTAATTCAATGAAATATGTAAAAAAACATTTAAAATAATCAATAGAGTGTTTTCAATCTAGAATAATATCCGATTACTACAAAAATTATTTTAGTGAGAATGTGTGTCAGAATAGATATCCCAGTTTGTGCTCTGTTTTTTGATTTTTACATTGAAATTAACTGGTGCAGGACCGTAAATATAAAGCCGCCTCCTCAACTCCGCCTCCTCAACAACATGCAAAATAGACAATTTCTAACGTAATTTTACTAACAAGTAAGAATATTTTAAGTATAATTTCTAAAACATACAATTTTAAACCAAATCTGTTATTGATTCAGCAGGTATTCACGCCATGAACTTTTCTATTTCTCAGTTCTTTACGCAAGTAGTGGACTTGCCCACACGCCTTCCAAGCACTCCCTCTGGGCACGCCTCAGTATTAGATATATGCTTTACCTCTGCACCTGATTCCTGCCAGGTCTCGCAGCTTTGCCCTCTCGGCAACTCCGACCATGCTGTTGTCTCTCTTAATATTTGTCTCCACTATCACTCCACTCAGGAGCCTCCTACTTATAGGACCTCCTACTGCTACGAAAGAGATGACTGGGACGCCTCCCGCGACTACCATTGCGACGTCCCATGTGGGAAAGTGTTTGATCTACCGGTTGATGACTGTGCCTCTGAGATTTCGTCCTGGGTGAAAGTTGGTATTGATACCTTAATAACAACCAGGAAGTTTCGTCTTAAATCTCATTCCTCCCCTTTGGTTCTCTCCTGCCTGTTCGGCCGCCATTGCCCACCGGAATCACAACTTTCGACGATTTCGGAGACAGTCATCTGACCACAATAGGCGCCTATTCACGTCTGCTCGTAATGAGTGCAAGAGAATCCTGAATGACGTCAAGCGGTTGTTTGCTGAGAGAATGAGACAGCGCATAGCTGACAGCAAGTTAGGCTCCAAAGAGTATTGGCGATTATGCAAACGGGTGCTGAACAATAGCAACTCCTCTATCCCTCCTTTAATCAACTAATTCGAGGTCCTCACATCATCAGTGGACAAGGCTGAGTGCTTTGCTCGCAGATTCTCATCCAACTCCACACTTGACTCATCTGGAGTACACTCACCCGACTTCCCTATCAGAACTGATGCTAAACTGTCTGATATATACATTAGCCCGACATTAGTATCCCGTGTAATATCAAAACTGGACCCCAACAAGGCTAGCGGCGGTGATGGAATCCCGGTGATTGTCCTTAAGAAATGTGCCCCTGAACTCTCCTATGTCCTCTCTAAGCTCTATAACTACTTCCTCTCTGCTTCCTGTCTTCCTGCATGCTGGAAATCCTCTTCTGTCGTTCCTGCATTTAAGAACTCTAGTGAACCCTCGGACCTATCTAACTATCGCCCTACCAGCCTTTTACCAATTTTCGGGAAGGTGTTCGAGGCCATTATTAATGCCTTTTGATAGGGTTTGGCACGCTGACCTTCTATGCAAGTTACCGGGTTACGGTATTACCGGTATTACCGGACGATTGCATGATCTGATCCAATCTTTCCTACATAACCACATTATGAAGGTCGTCCTGAATGGGCATGCCTCCACATCATACTGTACAACCGCTGGAGTCCCTCAGGGCTATATCCTAGGTCCGACGCTCTTCCTTATTCTCATAAATGACCTCCCAGACGAGATCAAGAGCCAGGTAGGCAACTACGCAGATGTTACGACAATTTACTTCCGCATCAGTAAGATACCAGGATAATCTTGCTCCTGATCTTGAGAGGGATCTTCACCCTGTGGTGAATTGGGGTAAGAAGTGGCTTGTAGATTTCAATGCTGCCAAGACCAAGCTGTTGTCTGTCAATCATCACAGGCAACCTTTCCTGCCTCCCATAAGCATGGACCAAACGAGTCTCCCCGAAAGCAACACTTTGAGCCTCCGAGGCCTTACCCTCTCTTCTGATCTCAAGTGGAACCACTTCATAGAGTCAATAGCTATATCCACTGTTAGGAAGATTGGGTGTCGGTCCAGGACGTTTTTTCCACCTGAAACCATCCTGTATATATATCAATCAACCATTCGTCCGTGCATGGTGTACTGCTGCCATATATGGTCATGAGCCCCAGCTGTACATCTCCGTATTCTTGACAGGCTCCAAAGGCGAATCAGTAATTTGATAGGTACTGACTTGGCGGCTCAACTACAGCCACTTTTCCACCGACGGGATGTGACTTCCCTTTGTCTGTTCTATAAATACTTCCATGGCTTCTGTTCCAACGAGCTTGAGTCACTGGTGCCTCCGACTGGCAACTTGGTCTCACCCATTCACAGTTACATCAACCAAATGCAGACGACAATTCTACTCCTGCAGCTTCTTTTCTCGCACTTCCCGCCTGTGGAACTCGCTTCCTTATTCTTGCTTTCCTGACGGCCACAACCTCCAGGAATTTAAATGCAAGTTCAATTCTCATCTCTTAACTAATTGACCTTACTTCTTTCCACACTGTCCTGTAGATCCTTTCTCTCCACCTTCGCAACTGTCATCACACCTGTATACCCATCCATCTCTTGCTTCTTTCTAACTGGTTTGTCCTTCTCCTCATTCTCCTCCTTCTACTCTTATGTAGCCCCCTGCACATCAGTGACGTTCCCGCCTTGCTCGGGGTGATATGATTAAAAAAGTCGAAATGATTCATTAAGGATCCTTCTTAAAACATAACATTTTCAGAAGAAAAATATTTGCTATAAAAATCATTTTCACAACCACATTTTTTTTAAAGAGAAGAAAAGCATTTTTTTAAAAATCATTTTCAAAACGTAACTTTTTGAAAGATAATTATATTAATTTCAATATCATTTTTAATACACTGTTTTTTTAAATAGAAGAACAGTAATTAATTAAAAATTATTTTTAAAACTTATCTTTTTAAAGAGCAGAAAAGTAATTTAATAAAATCAGTTTAAATAAAAACAGAACTTTTCAAAAAGGAAAAGAAGTAATTTATTAAAAATCAGTTTTAAAATGACTTTTTAAAAAGAAAACTTATTAAAAATCATTTTTAAAACAACTTTTTAAAAAAGAAGAAAAGCAATTTATTAAAAATCGTTTTTAAAATAACTTTTTTTAAAAAAAATGAAAAGTAAATTATTAAAAATCAATTTTAAAACAACTTTTTACAAAAGAAGTAAATTTATTAAAAATCATTTTTAAAAAAACTTTTTAAAAATAAAGAAATGTAATTTATTAAAAATAATTTTTAAAATAACTTTTTAAAACGGAAGAAAAGTAAGTTATTAAATATAAGTAAAACAACTTTTTTAAAAATAAAGAAATGTAATTTATTAAAAATCATTTTTAAAATAACTTTTTAGAACAGAAGAAAAGTAAGTTATTAAATATAATTTTTAAAATATAACTTTTTTTTAAAAGAGAAGAAAAGTAATTTATTAAAAATCATTTTAAAACTACGTTTTAAAACAGAAGTAAAGTATGTTATTAAAAATTATTTTTAAAACAACTTTTTAAAAAAAGAAGAAAAGTAATTTATTAAAAATCATTTTTAAAACAACTTTTTAAAAAAGAAGAAAAGTAATTTATTAAAAATCATTTTTAAAACAACTTTTTAAAAGAGAAAAAAGTAAGTTATTAAATATCATTTTTAAGATATATTATTTAAAACAGAATAAAATTAATTTATTAAAAATCAATTTTAAAAACCTTTTAAAACAGAAGAAAAAAATCATTTTAGAACAACATTTTAAAAAAGAAGTAAAGAATTTTTTTTTAAACAACTTTTTGAAACAGAAGAAAAGTACGTTAATCATTAGTAAAACATAACTTTTTAAAAGAGAAGAAAAATAATTTATGGAAAATCATTTATTAAAAATTGTCTGACATTTCCCATACATATTCAGTTGAAGATTTTTGTGAAAAAAAAAAAACAATCAGAATTTTTTTTTCATCTGGCTTTATATACGACGTCAATTAATTGCTCAAACTATTGTCTTGGTTATTTGTACCTTTTGTAGAAATACTTGTTTACGTTTTTCATAACTACTTCAAATTTGTCAGAATTCTTGCATTGCACCCTGTGCCTTTGTCAGAATGCCAAGATGTTATGTTGCTGTGTCTTTACGAAACTTATCAAATACAAATAAATGGACTTCGTGCGCAAAGTTTTCTTTTCGTCTTTGACTAAGAATTTCCATTTTCCGTGTGATGAAAGGTGTAAAAGTTAAACATCAGTCAGTCAGATGGGATGGTGTAACTAATAAATCACAAATCACTTAGACAAACAGCCAAACTTTCAAAATCCCAACGGCTCAAAACCAATCTAAGAGATGTGCACACGATGACAGTTAGCCAGTGAGGAATGGGTGGTACTGAGTCGGTGATGTTGAGTCGGCTGTGATGAAACGTCCTCTCCCGTCGTTTAGAAAGAAAACGTCTTTGAATAGATTATCCTTTTTGTTTGTAAGTTTTGTGTTTTTTATTTTTATTTTTGTACTTTGAGATTAACATCAACATCTCTAGATCATCGTAAAGTACTTTTCTTCCAGTAAGGCTAGGCTGTTAGATGTTAGTATCACTGTAAAAATATACTAATGTTTACGGAAATGCATGTATCTACTAAAATATAATTTATTTTAACTAAAAATGTCCTAGAAAAAAATCTTTAAATCAGGTAAAAAGAAATATCAAGGAGACAATGCAATGTCACTTTCGTCTTCTTCTTAATGTGCCGTGTCCCTTTATGACGTAGGCGATCATGAACTTCCACGTGGTTCTGTCGCTTTTTACTCTCAATATTTTTTCTCTTGGTATCGCTTCTAAACCCCGATTCGCTATCCATTTGCTCAGACTTAACAAGTACGTCTCGCACTGCTTTCTCTTGTCTCTCCTTCGTTCTGTCTGACTTGGGAGCATTACATATGCCCGGCCCGTATTCCTCGTTACGTGTCCCAGGAATCTCATTGTTCTCTTTCTGATGTTAAGTATGAGCTTTCTTCTCGTTTGCATCCTTTGCAACACCTCATCGTTGCACACGTGCTCCGTCCATGGTATCATCAGCATCCTTCTGTAAAACTACATTTCTGCTGCCTCAAGGCTCTCCTTCATCTTTGTTGAGATCGTCCAACATTCACTTCAATACAGAAGGACAGATACCACATACCAATACTTTTCTTTGTTTCTAATGAGATTTTCCTGTCTTTCGGTTCTATTCTACTTAATATTTTTACTCTTATGTAGTCTCAGTTTAATAATCAGAAAAATACTCGTGTAATATTAAAGACTCATCTCGAAATAATACTGATGAATCTTAAAGATATATGGGTCCAATAATACACTAAAAAAACTTCTTAGAATCAGAAGGACTTCACTCGTAATTCTGAAAGAGATATTTCCCAGACAAATGTGATAAATAAATCGAACTACACGTGCAGTTATAAAGACGCTTTCTGCAAATTATTAAAGGTGTTTCAAAAACAATGAATGCATTCCAACATCTGAAAATATACTGAAAAGTTAATGACACTCTTCAGAATTCTACAATGTGCGTATTCGTAGTTTAAGAGTGCGCAGTATTTTATTGAAAATAGGGCTCCGTAGGGAAGGCTTCACGAGAATAATTCACATAAAGCCCAATTGATTCCACCGTATCTGAAACAAATTCGTCTATTGTGTTCAAAAAACAAGACCACATTGGAGACGCAAGGCTGATTTTACATCAGTTGCATAGTGTTTATCAGACAGAGACGGGATCTGTGTTGATGTTAATTAGCGAGTGTATAGGAATTCCCGGGCCCAAAAGTTAACATGTCTCACTTGTCCATTGTAAACGACCTTTCAATCAAAAAGGCAATAAAATGAAGTATGTTCTTGTATTTCACTTGTGCTGCTACCATTTGGTAAGAGCTTGTATGTATAGCGGCTACGGAAAGAAACCGCACACGCACACCTACACACACATCATTGCCCATTATCCCGATGCAATTATGTTTAGCAAATAGATTCTCTGGAACCAACTGCGTTATACAAGTTTCAACTCAATTCATTTAAAGTAACTTGCTCGATAGATCACGAAACAAGGTTCTTATGTCTGCTGTGTTATCGGCGTCGTTGCTGTGACTATAACTAAAAAGCACGAGAGTTTGGGAGAAGAGACGAGAAACAATGAGAATAACGTCTTAATGGAATGGTAGGTATCTATGGAGCTAATAGCAGGTTTAGGAATAGGCGACCAGTTGGAAAATTTAGCAGATAAGTGTTAAGGGATGGCAGGTAGTCCACGGAGCGAATAGCAGGTTTAGAAATAGGCGATCAGTTGAAAAATTTAATAGATAAATATTAAAAAAATTGCGGGTAGTCCACGGAGAGAATAGCAAGTTTAAAAATAGGCGATCAGTTGAAAAATTTAATAGATAAATATTAAAGGAATGGCGGGTAGTCCACGGAGAGAATAGCAGGTTTAGAAACAGGCGCTCGGTGGAAAAATGTTATGAATAAATGTTAATAGGATGGCGGGAAGTCCACGGAGAGAATAGCAAGTTTAGAAACAGGCGATCAGTGGAAAAATTTTATGAATGAATGTTAATAGGATGGCGGGTAGTCCACGGAGAGAATAGCAGGTTTAGAAACAGGCGATCGGTGGAAAAATTTTATGAATAAATGTTAATAGGATGGCGGGTAGTCCACGGAGAGAATAGCAGGTTTAGAAACAGGCGATCGGTGGAAAAATTTTATGAATAAATGTTAATAGGATGGCGGGTAGTCCACGGAGAGAATAGCAGGTTTAGAAACAGGCGATCGGTGGAAAAATTTTATGAATAAATGTTAATAGGATGGCGGGTAGTCCACGGAGAGAATAGCAGGTTTAGAAACAGGCGATCGGTGGAAAAATTTTATGAATGAATGTTAATAGGATGGCGGGTTGTCCACGGAGAGAATAGCAGGTTTAGAAACAGGCGATCGGTGGAAAAATTTTATGAATGAATGTTAATAGGATGGCGGGTAGTCCACGGAGAGAATAGCAGGTTTAGAAACAGGCGATCGGTGGAAAAATTTTATGAATAAATGTTAATAGGATGGCGGGTAGTCCACGGAGAGAATAGCAGGTTTAGAAACAGGCGATCGGTGGAAAAATTTTATGAATAAATGTTAATAGGATGGCGGGTAGTCCACGGAGAGAATAGCAGGTTTAGAAACAGGCGATCGGTGGAAAAATTTTATGAATAAATGTTAATAGGATGGCGGGTAGTCCACGGAGAGAATAGCAGGTTTAGAAACAGGCGATCGGTGGAAAAATTTTATGAATAAATGTTAATAGGATGGCGGGTAGTCCACGGAGAGAATAGCAAGTTTCGAAACAGGCGATCGGTGGAAAAATTTTATGAATAAATGTTAATAGGATGGCGGGTAGTCCACGGAGAGAATAGCAAGTTTCGAAACAGGCGATCGGTGGAAAAATTTTATGAATAAATGTTAATAGGATGGCGGGTAGTCCACGGAGAGAATAGCAAGTTTAGAAACAGGCGATCGGTGGAAAAATTTTATGAATAAATGTTAATAGGATGGCGGGTAGTCCACGGAGAGAATAGCAAGTTTAGAAACAGGCGATCGGTGGAAAAATTTTATGAATAAATGTTAATAGGATGGCGGGTAGTCCACGGAGAGAATAGCAAGTTTCGAAACAGGCGATCGGTGGAAAAATTTTATGAATAAATGTTAATAGGATGGCGGGCAGTCCACGGAGAGAATAGCAGGTTTAGAAACAGGCGATCGGTGGAAAAATTTTATGAATAAATGTTAATAGGATGGCGGGTAGTCCACGGAGAGAATAGCAGGTTTAGAAACAGGCGATCGGTGGAAAAATTTTATGAATAAATGTTAATAGGATGGCGGGTAGTCCACGGAGAGAATAGCAAGTTTAGAAACAGGCGATCGGTGGAAAAATTTTATGAATAAATGTTAATAGGATGGCGGGCAGTCCACGGAGAGAATAGCAGGTTTAGAAACAGGCGATCGGTGGAAAAATTTTATGAATAAATGTTAATAGGATGGCGGGCAGTCCACGGAGAGAATAGCAGGTTTAGAAACAGGCGATCGGTGGAAAAATTTTATGAATAAATGTTAATAGGATGGCGGGTAGTCCACGGAGAGAATAGCAGGTTTAGAAACAGGCGATCGGTGGAAAAATTTTATGAATAAATGTTAATAGGATGGCGGGCAGTCCACGGAGAGAATAGCAGGTTTAGAAACAGGCGATCGGTGGAAAAATTTTATGAATAAATGTTAATAGGATGGCGGGCAGTCCACGGAGAGAATAGCAGGTTTAGAAACAGGCAATCGGTGGAAAAATTTTATGAATGAATGTTAATAGGATGGCGGGTAATCCACGGAGAGAATAGCAAGTTTCGAAACAGGCGATCGGTGGAAAAATTTTATGAATGAATGTTAATAGGATGGCGGGTAGACCACGGAGAGAATAGCAGGTTTAGAAACAGGCGATCGGTGGAAAAATTTTATGAATGAATGTTAATAGGATGGCGGGTTGTCAACGGAGAGAATAGCAGGTTTGAAAATAGGCAATCGGTAGAAAATTTGCAAGATAAAAGTTAATGCGATGGCGGTTAGTCCATGAAACGAATAGCTGGTTTGGAAATAGTCGATCGGTTGAAAAATCTGATAGATAAATGTTAATGGAAGGGCGAGTACTCAACGGAGCGAATAGTAGGTTTGGAAATGGGCATTCGGTTGAGAAGTTTTATGAATAAGTTATACTATAATTGACACTGAATTAATGTGACCGAATTGAAACGTAGAAAAAGGTCGGTTGCAAATTAGAACGGGTACTAAAAAGTGTGGTCTAGAACAGAAATTGTGCATTAAAAGTTTAATAAATCGTAGTTTAATGAAAGGCGATTAAGATTATGAATGATCTCAAGCAAATTAATAATTATATTTGCTTTAATAAAAATTTTCAATGATAATATAGAGGATAGACCCTGATAAAGAACATAAATAAGTGGTGAGTGTGAGGAAGAAGTAAAGGAAGGAAGAAAAATAAATGCAGAGAAAATATTTGTCGGAATTTTTTATATGAGGAATTATCATTATTATATTATTAGCAGTAGAGACAACATGCACCTTTTGTCTTTTATAATCTCACAAAGGAACTCATCTGTGCATGTATAACACAGCGGCAAAATCTTCCGAAAAATAAACTGATGTAATTAACGAATCTTTGACTAAGGAAGAATGATTTCTGTTTCTTTTGATTGTTTTGCTCATCGGTTTATCGATACCTCTATGGGTTATTTACATTATTTACATTGTTCGGGGATGTGCGTTGTGGTACAGTGAATATCGAAAAAAGAAATCTGAGTTTGAATTCGAGTTAAATTCGGTTCATTCACTTTCGCGCAAGTACCTGTGGGGACGGTATTAATCTCATTCTTCTCTCCAGCTATGTGTTAAATACAAAGACAACTTGGGTTATATAACCTTGGTTGGCAACCAGTTTACTAAAAAATATAACAGCAACCTTCAGCAGAAACTGCCCGGTCAATCATGTCTCCTTCGAGACATAATCGTCCAAGCGTGTACCACGTAGCTCTATTAACGGACTGATGTTGTTCCTAATGTTGTCCTCAAATTTATTGCTTTATTTACAATATTTCGTCCGTTGTACGCTTCGACCTTCTACAGGTGATTAATTTTTTTTTACTGAACAGTTTATTTTAATCACTGGAATAAATTGTTCTCTTTCCATCAGTCATGCCACTTCCTGCTATTTTAGTTAATCGTTAAGTTTTGTTCATTAGTGCTGGAATGAGAACAATCAATCGCACTGATTGAAATAAAGAGTTCAGTTAAAAGTTCCAAAAACCTGAACAGGTTCGGCGCGTACAACGGCCAAAACATGGCAACAATATTGAGAACAACAGTCCAAGTAATGTAAATAATTGCAATACTTCATGTCAGAAACATCGACAAATCTCTATACGTTTATTAAATGCCGAAATCTAGATACTTTGAAGAAGATTATATCTACAAGTAAATATATCATGAAAGCAATTGTATGCGTTCAATTGCAGATAAAATATTTTATAAGTCAATTTTCTAATAAAGTATATTGTTTGTCATTTTACAATTGATATTCATTTTGGTAATTTTACGATAAATACACTACCGGCCATAATTATTAGGCCAC
This sequence comes from Ascarosepion bandense, assembly GCA_037127315.1. Lineage (NCBI taxonomy): Eukaryota > Metazoa > Mollusca > Cephalopoda > Sepiida > Sepiidae > Ascarosepion > Ascarosepion bandense. Next base: position 1,308,114 of record JBBBDQ010000815.1, on the reverse strand, counting down.
CCCAGGTTTTTAAAAGAAATGATGTATTTCATACTAATTTTAGACTTACGGCCATATCACGTTGACTACACCGGTTCTCGCTCGATCACCGAAGTTGAGCTTGGTCAGTACTTAGATGGGTGGCCGCTTGGGAATACCAGGTGCTAAAAGCGTTTAGTGACGGATGTGCGTGCTTACGGCCTATCACGTTGAATACACCGGTTCTCGCTCGATCACCGAAGTTAAGCAACGTTGAGCCTGGTCAGTACTTAGATAGGTGACCGCTTGGGAATACCAGGTGCTAAAAGCGTTCAGTGACGGATGTGCGTTGTGCTGCAGTGGATATCGCCCCAGAAAGATAAATCGGTTAGCCGAGTATGAATTCCAGTTGAATACCTTGCATTCACTTAAGCACTGGTACTTTTGGGAAAGGTATTAATCCGTCCCTTCCCTCCAGTTATGGGTTAAATAACTTGGGGACCCTGCCCTTAAAAACAAATCCCAATGAATCTTGATACTCGAAAAAAAAATATTACTAGACACAAAATAACCACTGGACTCTAGCTCTCTCCCCTCCCGCGTATAACCTTCCCTTTCTCTCCACCTATGTATCTGTCATCGCACCTGCTTCCTCAGTTTTCTATTGTTCCTTTCTAACTAGTTTGTACTCCTCACTCTTTTCTAATTAATCTTTTTACACTTATGTAACCCCCTGCACATCAGTGGCGTTTCCGCCTTGCTCGGGGTGAAATGATTAAAAAAAAAAACTAATATAAAAAAAACAATAAATTGTTGAAAGAAAAGGTATTACCAGCAATAAATAAATAAAAGTTAGTTGGCAATAAATGACCCGCCGAGGTTGATATGCCATAAAAACAAAACAACCAACAAATCATATTTTTAGTATTTATTGCCAAGTAGATGATTCTAAATGAAAATAGAATTGTTCTTTCTTAGTACTACACAATAACATGTGCATCGAATTAATTGTTCTGGTGTCCAGTTTTTGCGCTCTCTTCCCCGTGCTAGTCTCTTCTTCTTATTGGCTGGCCGAAGCAAAGGCTTTCTGGTCGCCTTGTTAACTTTTCAAAGTAATAATAAGAAAAGAATCATTCTGTTTTAATTTAGAAGTATCCACTTTGCAATAAATACCAAAAATAGTATGAAATACATCATTTTTTCTTTTTAAACTGGGGTGGCTTAGTAATTATGGCTGGCAGTTTATGTATTGTTAATATTTTACAATATAAAAATGTATTACTCGTATATTTACTCTAAGACATTTTATATTTTCATCTCATAATTTTTGTTTGAATTGTTCACTATTTTCCCAGAGCTGAAACCCTAACAGGTGCTATCGCCTCATATCAGGTTGAACCTGCGTACACCAATATTACGGATATAATTTGATAGTTTTCCTCATGTATCTAAATAAAATCGAATTAAGCTATGGTCGGAGCGATAATGGAAGCATTATTAATACAAACGAAAAGTACAACACTTCATATCAACTATGAAGACGACAACAATGTGCTTTCCGCGTTCTGAATATGAATAATATCTATGACTCTATATATAAAAACAAATTCTTCCCCAACCCCGATCACCGCTATGGGTAAATAGCAGAACAGAGTATACTTAATAGACTTGGATGACAACCTAGTAGTAGGAAAAATAAGAATTCAATCCCTCCAACTATAGCTAAATATTACGTAAACCGGTCTCAGTTGCCATTTTGGTAACCAGACTAGGAGAACGACAACTCAGAATTCAATCTGGAGTCAATCAGTCAGTTAGATGTCATACGTGATACACGCTTGGGCGATCATGCCTCGAAAGAGACATGACTGAATGGGCAAGAGATTATCTCGCAGTAGGTTGCCATTATTTTTTTGGTAGACTGATTGCCAGCCGAGGCTATAGAACCCAATCTTGTTATTTAACCTATAACTGAAGGGAAGAAATGAATTAATACCTTTACCAAGGGTATTTGGTCGTAAGTGAATGCAAAGAATTTAACAGGGATTCGAACTCGGCTGCCCCAATTTCTCGTTCCGAGAAGATATCCACTGCACCACAAGGCACATCCCAAATCTGGAGACGGAGTTCTTAAGGCATCCAATATCATGTTTAATTTTGTTCTTGCAACTGCGATGACGACGACGCCGGAGCCAAGCTTTATTATCCTTTACGTTTTCCTTAGACAATATCGGTGTTATGCAAAAAACAACTGATGATCTCCCGTAAATAAAACTTACTCATGCTTGCATATCTGGTGAGAGTCTAAATGTTCATACGTAGAACCATGGTCTCTCGTAAGTAGCGGATGCCATATCGTCATTAATATTATTATTATTATTATAATTATTATTATTATTATTATTATGTCATTTTTCATCATATTTCCATTTCTGCTTTGGTCTCACTACCAACCAAGTCTGCGGGGAGACCTAAGGCAGGTAGTGGCGTGTTGTTATGGCTCCATTTCATGTTTTTCTATCTTCCCTATCATCCTCTGCATTACATAGATAAAGTTTTCCTTAGTGTGTGGGCTGTACTTAATAAGACAATTTTTTGTATGTCTCTTAAGCTGGGATTTCCAGGGATTCTTTCAATGTGTTGTTTTGTTCCATTTTTTATCATTCCAAGTGCACCTACTATCACTGGCACAACTCTTGTTTTCAATTTCCACATTTTTTTCTATTTCAATTTCCAGGTTTTTATATTTTGACAGTTTTTCAAATTCCTTGATTGCTATGTTACAATCCGCTGGACAAGCCATATCAATTAATAGACAAGTTTTCTCCTTCTGGTTTTTAACAATAATGTCTGGCCTGTTTGCTTCAATTTTTCTGTCTGTGTAGATGGTGTAATCCCATAGAATGGTTACATCTTCTATTTCTGTAACCGGTGCTGGGTGATGTTCATACCAGTGTTTGTTTACAGCTTTTCCATAATGTTTGCACATTGTCCAATGTAAATATTGCCCAACTCTATCGTGGCGATTTTTATATTCGTTTGGGGCAAGCACAGGACAGCCTGAGATTAGGTGGTCTATTGTTTCTTGGTGTTTATCACAAAACCTGCATTTTGGATCCATATTATTATGCATAAAATTTGCCTGAAAGTTTCTCGTGAAAAGACTTTGGTCTTGTGCTGCAAGTATAAATCCTTCAGTTTCAGACTTTAATCCAGATGCACGTAACCATCGATGAGTATTAACTTTGTCAACATTGGATTTATTGGCACGTACTGGATATTGGCCATGCAGAGGTTTGTCTTGCCAGCGCTGTTTCATCTTTTCAAGAGCTTTATCTTTGGCTTTCATTTTCATATTTTTTGCCGCAATAGTTGGTTCTTGGCTTCTGTTTTGCTTTTCTACAGGATCTACTAACTGTAAATCTTGTTTGTATTTACTGCCTTCTTTTATTATTGAATATTTTTTCTTTCTTTCTTCATGTTGCCTTACTAATTGTATCATCCAATCCTTTGTTGTTTCTATGTATGTTAGTAAGCCAATAGTTGTTGTCTTGTATGACAATTCCAGCTGAATAAGACCCCTTCCACCTTCTTTACGGGGTATGTATAGACGGTCTACATCAGCCTTTGGATGATGCATCTTATGCTTAGAAAGAAGCTTTCTTGTTTTAGCATCCATTCGTCTGATGTCGTTTAGAGTCCAGTTTAAGATGTTGAAGCTATATTGGACAACTGGGATTGCAAGGCTATTAATGGCCATAACTCTGTTCTGTGAATTTAATTCAGTTTTTAATATCATTCGTAGCCTTCTATAGTACTCTTTACGCACTATTTCTTTCATTTTTTTATGGTGAATGTTTTCGCTCTAATTTACACCTAGGTATTTATAAGCTTCTTCTGGTTTCAATTCTTTTATTGTTACAGCAGGGTCTAGGCGAATTGAGGATGTTTCTTGTATTAATCCACGTAAAACTGTAGCTTTAGCACATTTATTCAAATTGAATTTCATTCCAATGTCTTCGCTGAAGCATTTTACAGTTTGCAGAAGACCTTCCAGCTCATTATCATTCTTAGCATATAACTTTAAGTCATCCATGTAAAATAGATGGCTTATTTTCTTTTGGCCTATTTTATAACCACATTCTGTCTTATTAAGTTGACTGGTTAGTGCTATTAATGATATGCAGAATAGTAAGGGAGATAAAGAATCACCTTGAAATATACCTCTTTTGATGTTTATTTCATCAGACTTATAGGTTCCATTTATATGATTGAGGTAAAGGGTTGTTTTCCATATAGACATGCACTGTTTGATGAAATTGATGATGACGGGCGATATCTTGTATATATTTAAAGTCCTTAAAATCCAGTAATGTGGCACACTATCGAATGCTTTTCGGTAGTCTATCCAGGCAGTACTAAGATTTTTCTTTGTACTGTAGCAGTTTTCCAGGATCATTTTGTTAATTAGCAATTGGTCTTTACAACCATAACAGCCACGTTTGCACCCTTTTTGTTCAAGCGGTATCATGTCATTTCTTTCTAAGAATAAATATGTTTGTTTTGTTAAAATAGATGTTAATAGTTTATATGTTGTCGGAAGACATGTAATTGGTCTGTAGATTTTCGGGTTGTTTGTGTCACCATTCTTGGGTAGAAGAAATGTAATTCTTTTTGTCATCCATGCAGGAATTTTAGTGGGATCGGCAACCATTTCTTGGAGTTCTTTGGTTATTTTTTTATGTGCTGCATTTAAATAATATAGCCAAAAGTTAGGAATTTTATCTATACCTGGAGTTTTCCAATTGTGTGCTTTTTTTAGTGCAAATTTAACATCATTCTTATTATTATTGTTATTATTATTATTATGTCATTTTTCATCATATTTCGATTTCTGCTTTGATCTCACTACCAACCAAGTTATTATTATTATTATTATTATTATTATTATTATTATTATTATTATTATTATTAACTAGCAGTTTAGCCCGGGTTCACTCGGGTAGTTTAAGAAACAATAAGAATAAAAACATATGATTAATTTACGTAGCAAATACTTACACAACGTCCACCTTCGTCACTTTTATGGATATAGACTAACATGTTAGCCCGGTTTCACTCGGGTAGTTTAAGGAATGATAAGAATAAAAAACATACGATGAATTTACATAGCAAATACTTACACAACGTCCACCCTCATCATTTTTATAGATAAAGATAACCGTGTAGAATGTCTCTATTGGATTAGGGTGGGAGGGGGATATGCAACACATATAGATATAGATAATATACAGTGGGGTGATCGATTCTATATTATAATCAATACATAAACTGATCCCTGACTTTGTGGGTTGATAATATATATTTTTATAGCCCTAATTTTGGCTTTCTGAAAAATTTCAAAGTGTCGTTAGCGTTCTAAAATTTTGATTTACATCTGAGCGCAACTCCCGTCGAGCTAGATCACAAAATGCAGACGCTAAATCGAATCTATCAAACAAACAAAAACTTACACAACGTCTACCCTCGTCATTTTTGTAGATATAGATTCTCTATAATATTTTTTCCCTGAGCTAAAGAAAGAAATATTTATATATATATATATATTTGGTATAAATATTTTGGATGATCGTTTTTATTTTTTATATCCTGATCTCGAATACAGGAATTAGTAAGACGGATTAGCGAAAAGATGTGCGTTGTGGTGAAGTGGATAGCGGCTCGGAATATGAAATCAGAGAGCCGAGTTCGAATTCCTGTTGTATTCGCTGCATTCACTTACGCGAAAATACGATTGAGAAAAGTATGAAACGATATCTTCTCTTCTCCAGATATGGGTAAAATAGCAGAACAACCACTCTACTGCATAAATTAATGGCAAACTACTGCGGGAATATTTTCTTCTCAATCAGTAATGTCTCAAAAGAGCCACGATCACCCAAGCACTTATGGCACTTAACTGACTGATTAGCGAAAATTGTATTTCTTTCAAAAATAGTTCGAACGATTGTTCTAGAGTAATATATTCTATGATATAAGATTTTTAATTAAGCAAAAAATGAATCCTTATATTTATTATTCTGTTATTTTCGAAGTTTTTTTTAAAGTTATTTTAAAAGTTTCCAAATCTTTCCACATTACAACTGGTAATATCCTTGCGGAATATCCAATACAAAAAATGTGTCAATTACTTAACTTCATCGTTGCTAAAAATATGCAGAAAATAATTTCTCTATTTTATTTGCGCAGGATCGACGCCAACAAACTTCTATAATATGTCTGGCAAGTCACTTCAACACTAATTAAAGACAATATCTCATACTAGGCGCCGGATCTGCCGATATACGCGCATATTCGTAGTCCGAGCGGTCTGGAATGTTTCTTTCTTTCTTTCCATTTTTTTGTCAAAACTACGATTGGTTTTATTATTTGCTTTTAATGATTTTCAAAATGGTTTCGCAACAAGAAAGTGTCTAACGACTCAATCAGACAATTAACACGTTACAGTCTAGAAGACGCTGGTATACAGAAGAGGTCTGTTTTTATAGGATGACACATGGTGGCGTTTCCTTAATCTAAACGTTAATATATGTTGGCAAATGACGGACTGTGAAACTAAGCGCTTGCTGCTCTATATTGACGTGCTCGCAGCCTGAATGCATTTTCAGTTCCGACGACAATTTCTTATCACTACGCCAAAAAAAAAATTGCATGCAAAATAGAAATAGAAAGCTAAGAATAATTTAAACTGAATTTACTTGAAAGAGAATTCCATTGGTATAAAAACAAATAGGTATTAACCAAGTGCGTCTAATAACAATAATATATATGATAAATTCAAAAATATATAGAAATTTCAACTTTTTCAATATGTTATCTGCAAGTGGTAAGCTCAGATTTTCTAATAATTTATTCTACCGGATCTGTTTTTCTCTTTTACTAAAATATACTAAATTGTTCGGTTGTCTAAAAGCCGTTTCGAAATATTGGATTGAGGTTTATTTTTTCTGCTAGTAGAACCTTCCAAAAAAAAAAAATCGTAGACCGTTACTGTTTGAAATCAGCCTTTCTATTCCCCACCCCTATCTGGGTACTGGATATCCCACTCCTTCTATACTCTCTCTCTCTCTCTCTCTCTCTCTCTCTCTCGGCCACTTTCAACACATGGGGCTTATTAACTGGCAAGAACATGCCGAAATTATTCTGAAAAAAATGAAAATTCAAAAATATATAGAAATTTCAACTTTTTCAATATGCTATCTGCAAGTGGTAAGTTCAGATTTTCTATGAATTTATTCTACCGTATCTGATTTTCTTTTTTACTGAAATATACTAAATTGTTCGGTTGTCTAAAGGCCGTTTCGAATTTAACTAAGTTAAAATTTAGTAATTTTTTTTTCAATTGGAGTAGATAGATCTATCTATCGCCCGGTTCACACTTCACCGACGTCTATTGAACAGTTTAAGAGGCTCATCCACTGTTCCCTGTTTTGGATGTGGTTTCCGACTTTCTCTTTTCCAATCTTCAAACTTTGTTTTTTTTTCAATTGGAGTAGATAGATCTATCTATCGCCCGGTTCACACTCCACCCACGTCTATTGAACAGGTTAAGAGGCTCATCCCCTGTTCCCTGTTTAGGATGTGCTTTCCGGATTTCTCTTTTCCAATCTACTCACTTTCTTCGTTTTTTTTTCAATTGGAGTAGATAAATCTATCTATCGCCCCGTTCACACTCCACCCACGTCTATTGAACAGGTTAAGAGGCTCATCCCCTGTTCCCTGTTTAGGATGTGCTTTCCGGATTTCTTTTTTCCAATCTACTCACTTTCTTCGTTTTTTTTTCAATTGGAGTAGATAAATCTATCTATCGCCCCGTTCACACTCCACCCACGTCTATTGAACAGGTTAAGAGGCTCATCCACTGTTCCCTGTTTAGGATGTGTTTTCCGGCTTTGTCTTTTCTAATCTTCTCACTTTGATTTTTTTTTCAATTGGAGTAGATAGATCTATCTATCGCCCGGTTCACACTCCACCCACGTCTATTGAACAGGTTAAGAGGCTCATCCCTTGTTCCCTGTTTAAGATGTGTTTTCCGGCTTTCTCTTTTCCAATCTTTTCACTATTACGTAGCCCCCTGCACATCAGTGGCGTTACCGCCTTTCTCGGGGTGATACAATTAAAAAAAATGATAAATGTATTTTACATTGTTATATTAGACGTACTTGTTTAATACCTATATATATATAATGATACATATCTACAATAGTCCATATATACATATATATATATATATATATATATATATATATATATATACTGGTCCATCTTGTATCTTGACAAGTAATTCAGCTTCATCTCTCGAAAAAATCCAAGAATTGTTGAAACAAAATAGCATACTTTTGTCATAAATTTTAAATAAATATCTCTTGCTCTACTCTGCATTGAGCACTCTTTTAAGAATAGTGTTTTTGATTTTTTGTGGATATCGGAATTTTTATTCTATCTATAGCAATCCTATACTTGTACACACACACACACATACACACTCGATTAAAAAATAGTTGTTGTTTTGTTACTGAAGAGATTTTTTGTGGCAACACTTCAACAAAAGTAAACCGTTGGCAAAATCTGAGTGCACAAGAAATCACCCTTTCACATAAAAATACTGAATTAGGAGAGCAAATGTAGAAACACGATTAAAACAATTTATTAGTGTTGTGGAGTAGTTTTCGCACTGAATGTTACAATCGTACTATGTCGGTTGCTAATCGACTTAACGCACCCAAAATGTTAGGAACTTGGTAATCATCCACTATAAGCTGACTCCTTAGTATTCGGCTAAATTCCGACTAATATCAACTGCCTTCGTCCAACTTTGTCCAAACTGGAACTAACTAATAGTTCTACTAAACTCCAATAGAACTCTAAAGAACTCTCTAGAACTTCTCGAGTTAACTTCCAGTTAACTCTTATTAATATAGGAAGGAGAGTCCATTATCTAAGGAATAGGTGGGCTTTTCTTCTTTGCACAAACCTGGTTGGTGTATTTCGATATATATCGCATATGCAGTTGGGTTTTTTTCTCTGTTTTAGGGAGAGGTCTCTGCCTAAAACAGAAAAAAAAAACAACAACTGCATATTCCTTAGCACAGTCCGGATTATCACTTCTTTTTATCGTCAAAGCTAACCTCGCAGCCGAGATTGAAAAAGACCTCCAATCCATATTGGACTGGGGTAAGAAATGGCTAGTAAATTTTAATGCTTCTAAAACGAAGCTACTCTCAATTAACCATCATCGACAATCTCACCTACCCAACATTAGCATGGACCAGGCTTGCCTCCCAGAGAGTAAAAAACTACGCCTCCTTGGTCTCACACTTTCAGCGGACCTCAAATGGAATGACTATATCGAATCCATTGCTAAATCCGCTGCTATGAAAGTCGGTTCTCTGTGTAGGGCCCGGAAGTTTTTTCCGTCTAAATCTATCCTGCACATATAAATCTACCATCCGCCCGTGCATTGAATACTGCTGCCATATCTGGTCGGGTGCCCCTGCTATTCTCTTCGGGCTTCTTGATAAGGTTCAGAGGAGGCTCTGTAATATGATAGATACCGACTTGGCAGACCGCCTGCAGTCTCTCTCCTACCGGCGCGACGTGGCTTCCCTGTGTCTCTTCTATAAATACTTTCACGGCTTACTGCTCCGATGAACTTAGATCACTGGTGTCCCCTAAATATGAATTTGCATGAGATACTAGATTAGCAACTAGATCCCACCCTTTTACAGTGAAACCGATAAAATACAACCGTAACTTCTACTCCAACAGTTTCTTTCCTTGCACTTCCAGACTGTGGAATTCCCTTCCACACGATTGCTTCTCCGACGGGTACAATCTCCAGGAGTTTAAATGTAAGGTCAATAGACACTTCCTAACACACTAACCTGCTCCCATTCCTCCTGACATTCCCTATGTCTAACCACTCCTTCTCTTTACCTTCCCCTATGTAGCCCCATGCACAATAGTGGCAGTGGAATGCCTTGCTTGGGGTGAGATGATTAAAAAAAAAAAGCACCATAGCCCGGCGTTGCCCGTGCAACTCAAAACATTTTAATTGTAGTGGTGTTGCGATTTCCGAGCGCTTGTAGTCGCCGCCTCAACGTTGGTGCTGGATGCAGCAATTGCCCTGACGTCTGCAGATTTAGCGCTCTTTCTTTTAGGAGGCATGTGAAAAAATCTACAAAAACTGAGCACACCTAGTGTGACTGCCTGTTACTTTAACCGAAGATGGCTTCTAAATTACTTGGAACGCAATATTTACAATACTCACACAAACATCAAATCAATGCAATAATGTTTATATTAGTGTATAAAATCCTTTAAAAATGGGTTATGTAAAATAATAATTATATTAAAATTGTTGTTTCAATTTTGTTCAAAAATGTATTTAAAAATATATTTTCTTTCTTTTTTTGAGTAAACGTGATCTGTTGTTTTGTGTAACAAATCGTTTGTTTTTGTTTCAAAATTACGGGGGGAATATATTTACATTTTTTTATTGACTAAATGTATTTAACATAAAAATAAAAATTATTTATTTTGTTTTACTGTAATTAGAAATATGAAAGCTATTACGCTCTCAGTTCAGAAACTTTTGAAGAATATTAAAAATGTAGACATTTAATTTTAGAGGAAAAAAGCTACATTAATGCCACATGAATTACAGACGGTGGATTTCCTTCATGAAATATTTTCAAGCTCGGCAGCGAGGTTTGATTTGTCAGTCTCGGCAGATTTATGATCGATGCGAGAGTAAATCGTAGTGTCGTCAGCGTATATGCTTACTTGGGATCAATTCATCTGGGGGATCGTTAGTGTAGATAAAGAAAAGCATAGGACCTCGAATAGCGCCTTGAAGGACACCCGCGTTCGTATGGTAGTACTGGGAAGCATGTCCGTTCAATACTACCTTTACTGTGCGATTTGAAAGGCATGACTGGATAGAAGATAGACTCAGATTGCTTGCTCTTATTGTTATATACTATATAACTATTTTAAAAAAAATAGAAATTCCTTTTCTTCATGTATCGTTTCCCTTCAGGACATAGGCAATCATGGACTTCCTCTTGGCCCTGTCTCTTGTCGCTCTCAGTAATTTTCCTCTTGGTTTCTCTTCCAAGCCCCGCTTCGCCAACCATTAGCTCAGACATAGGAAGTACGTCTCGCGCTGCTTTTCCCTGTCTCTTCTTCCATTTATCCGACCAGTGAGTAAAAACTTCTTCAGGCCCCACATTTGTCTCTTCCTGATGTTTAGTATCAGTTTTCTTCTCGTTTGCACCCTTTCCAACAACTCATCGTTGCACACGTGCCCTGTCTATGGTATCCTCAGCATCTTTCTGTAATACCACATTTCTGCTGCCTCAAGCCTCTTCATCATCTTTGATGAGATCATCCAGCATTCACTTCCATATAGAAGGGCAGATATCACGTATCAATCCAGCACTCTTTTCTTTGTTTCTAATGAGATTTTCCTGTCTTTCAGTACTCTGGCTATCTTCTGAAATGCGTTTTTGGCCATGACAATGCGTCTTTGAATCTCCTAGTCGAATTTTCCCTCCTCTATCAAAACACTTCCCAAGTACTTGAATTGAATTTTTTTTATACCATATATAAGGAAGCTTTCCAGAAGTCGAGGCAAGTATTAAGAAACATGACAATTTCGCTAGAAAAAAGAAGAGAGCACTGGATTGCTATGTGATGTCATTTCTTAAACTCACACTTATAAGTCGACAGCAAAAACCCAGAAACCTATCGTAACAGAGAATGTTGTCTTTCAAACCTCAGTTAAATACAAATTTAAAAGGTTCTCTCAAAGCGAAAAACTAGCAAGAACAATTATCATGGAAATATTTATAAAAAAAGCACTATGAAGCTAGCTAGTTAGCTAGCTAGCTAGCTAGCTAGCTAGATAGATAGATAGATAGAGGAAGGAAGGAAGGAAAGAAAGCAAGAGTGAATGATCGAAGGATGGGAGAAAAATGTGTGTGCACTAAAGCACTTAAATCGAAGCCGATGACCTTGAACAAAACTAAATATCCAAATTAAATTATATTTAAGTATTCGATAGGGAACTATATAAATTTGTAAACCTTTATTGAATTTCAATGTTAAATAAAATTCAATTTATTTCCCGCTTTGACAAAGAAAATCACTTGATCATAAAAAATTGCTGATAAATCGACCTTATCGACGCAGATTATTTGCGCCAAAGCTTATTCCTTTGATAAGGATCTGGCCATGAACCTTTTCTGGCCTTAATGCTATACGGACTCACAACAAAGCTTTTTATCGAAACACACTGTTAAGCACGTAATTGGAGATGGACGCCGCTCAAACATAAGATGTTGGTGAAGAGCAGTTGTCTGAGTTTTTTACCATCCAATCTTTGACTGAAATTCCCGTTATATTCGACTGGACGCCATCAAAATGAATCCAATAAACGCATTTAAAAAATATTTTTTCGAAAAACGCCAGCCGAGGCGTTGCCATGTTTTATTGAATGTCTTCTTGACGAATTGTTTCCTGACATATTTGTAAAGAAAAAAATGCACACAGAGTACGCTACTATAATTTCTACTACAACATATAATACGTGGATAACAGCCCTATATTCAATACTATGGATGACTTATTTAAAAAAGAATAACAGAATAACACTTAATTATTTTAAGAAAAAACCTATAACCTTTCAGTATATATATATATATATATCTATATATATCCTTTCCGCACCCAAACATACATACGTTTATATATATAATTTATTGTTTTAGTGTAAATAATTTGTCACTCAAACCAAGCAGGTTCTGCCGACTTTAAAGTTTGTGATGTCTTCATTCCTTGCGAGAAAACCGTTATGATGTCTTCACTTAAAGAGTTATTTTTCTCGCAATCTCTCTTTCCCTTTCTCTCTCTCTCTCTCTCTCTATATATATATATATATATATATATATATATATATATATATATATTGCCGGCCATAGATATTAGGCCACACCAGCGTTTTTAAAAAATGTATTTCATACGAGTTTTTAGTATTTCTTCCCCATTGAATAATTGTAAATGAAAAGAGAATGGTTCCTTTTTTTAATATTTAACAATAAGTCGTGCATTAATTCAATTTAAAATATTTAATAATTACCTATATTGCAGTTTCATCAATGAACGAATGAAGAAAATTTAGGGGGATTCGGACGGGTTCATCTTTGCTTCCTTGCCTTGTAAAATTTTGCAAAGTTATAATATCAAAAGAACCAGTCTATTTTAATTTGGCAATAAATACTAAAAATTGTATGGGCTGGCATAATAATTATGGCCGGTAGTGTATGTATATATATATATATATATATATATATATATTATTTTTATATGCATAACAATTTTCATTTTTCAGACAAATATTGGTGCATACAAATATTCTTTGTACGTATGCATTAACAACATTAGCTCAAAAACCTGAAACTGTTTTACTGAAAATGTCTCACTCTCAAAAAACCTACACATGATTTATAAACGTTAAAGATTTTACACATTACACGCTTTTGCTCATCCATGTATCATTGAAAACATTAAGTTAATATATATATATATATATATATATTATAAGTTATACTTTAGAACATGTACAAATTATAATTTACTGCAAAAAAATTCCTCAAAGTGGAAGAGAGATTTTTAATCTTCTTTTTCAAAAATAACGTTTAGTATCATCATTATTAACTACCTGATGAGGCATTGTTTTTTCGATATCGAAACAAAATAAACATTTTTGTATTAATAATTTGTACACAATTCTAAACTATAACTTGTTATATATATATATATATATATATATATATATATATATATATATATTAATCATTTCACCCCGAGCAAAGCGGAAATGCCACTGATATGCAGGGGGCTACATAAATGTAAAAAGATTAATTAGAAAAGAGTGAGGAGTACAAACTAGTTAGAAAGGAGCAATAGAAAGCTGAGAAAGCATGTGAGTTGACAGATACATAGGTGGATAGAAAGGGAAGGTTATACGCGGGTGGGGAGAGAGCTAGAGTCCACTGGTTAGTAGATGAGTATTGACTTTGCATTTAAATTTCTGGAGGTTGTAGCCGTCAGGAAAGCAAGAATACGGGAGCGAGTTCCACAGGCGGGAAGTACGAAAGCCATGAAAGTATTTATAGAACAGACAAAGGGAGGCTACATTTCCACGGTGGGGAAGTGGCTGCAGTCGAGCCGCCAGATTAGTACCTATCACATTACAAACTCTCCTTTGGAGCCTGTCAAGAACACTGAGGAGAACGGCAGGGGCGCCTGACCATAAATAGCAGCAGTACTCCATGTACGGACGGATGGTTGACTTGTATATATGCAGGATGGATTCAGGCGGAAAAAACATACTGGATCGACATAGTGACCCAATCTTCTTAGCAGTAGATTTTACTATGGATTTAATATGGTGGTTCCATTTGAAGTCTGAGGACAGGGTAAGTCCTAGGAGGCGTAGTGTATTGCTCTCCGGGAGAATCGCTTGGTCCATGCTTATGGGAGGTAGGTGAAGTTGCCTGTAATGGTTGACAGACAACAGCTTGGTCTTAGACAAATTGAAGTTGACAAGCCACTTCTTGCCCCAGTTCACCACAGAGTGAAGATCCCGTTCAAGGTCAGCAGCGAGTATTATGTCTGTCTGCCACGACAGGTTTCTTACTGGTGCGGGAGTATATTGTAGTGTCATCTGCGTAGATGCCTACTTGGGACTTGATCTCATCTGGGAGGTCGTTGATGAAAATAAGGAAGAGCGTCGGGCCCAGGATAGAGCCCTGTGGGACATCAGCATTCGTGCTGTAGGATGAAGAGGCACGCCCATTTAAAACGACCTTCATTTTGAGGTTATTTAGAAAAGATTGGATTAGATCAAGCAGGCGACCGGTAATACCGTAACCCCGTAGTTTGCATAGGAGGCCAGAGTGCTATAACCTGTCGAAAATCTTGGAAATGTCCAGAGCAACCGCGCGAGCCTCGTCAGACTCATCAATGGCCTGTAGCATGTACTCCGTTACGGTTGTTAGCAGGTCGGCCGTGGACGTGGCAAAGTGGAAGCCATATTGCCTTAGAGTTTGTGGGCAGTGAGATGATGAAGCATTTCAGCATTGATTATCGGTAGAAGACTGATAGGGCAATAGTTGGATGGATCCGAGGGTTCACCACAATTCTTAAATACAGGAATGACTGAATGCAGGAAAGCAGGAAGCAGAAAGGCAGTAGTTAAATAGTTTAGAGAGGACAGGGGAAAATTCAGGAGAACACCTCTTAAGGACTATCACCGAGATTCCATCGTCTCCACACGCATTATGGGGGTCGAGTTTTGAAATTACTCGGGATACTACTATCGGGGTAATATATGCGTCATGCAATTTGACCTCAATTCTAATAGGAAAGTCGGGTGGGTGTACTCCGGACGAGTCAAATGTAGAGTTGGGTGAGAATCTGCGGGCAAAGCACTCAGCTTTGTCCGCAGATGACGTGAGAACCTCAGATTCATGGATTAAAGGAAGTATTGAAGATTTCCTATTGTTGAGCACTCGTTTGCAAATCCTCCAATAGTCCTCGGAGCCAAATTTGCGGTCAGCTATGCGCTGTCGCATTCTCTCAGCAAACAACCGTTTGGCGTCATTTAGGGTTCTCTTGCACTCATTGCGAGCAGATATGAACAGGCGCCTATTGTGATCAGTTTACTGTCTCCGGAATAGACGGAAGTAATGGTTCCTGTGGGCAATGGCGGCTGACCAGGCTGGAGAGAACCACAGTGAGGAATGAGGTTTTAAGCAATACTTCCTGGTGGGTATGAAGGCATCAATGCCAGCTTTCACCCATGATGAGACCTCAGAGGCACAGTCATCAACTGATATGTCGAACACTTTTCCCCAAGGGACGTCGCAGAGGAAATCTCGAAAGGCATCCCAGTCAGCTTTTTGGTAGAGGTAGGAGGTTCTATAGGTAGGGGGCTCATGGAGGTAGTGAGATTGGAAAGAAATACTGAGAGAGACTACAGCGTGGTCGGAGTTGCCGAGAGGGCAAAGCTGCGAGACTTGACAGGCGTCAGGCGCAGAGGTGAAACATATATCTAGCAGTGAGGAATGACCCGAGGGAGTGATTGGGAAGCGAGTGAGGAAGTCCACCACTTGCGTAAGGGATTGGGAAATAGCGAAGTTCATGGCGTGAGGAAAAACTGTTAAAATGTTGTAAGTCAAAAATGTATTTTTCTGACAGTATTTATTTATTTCTATTATATATATATATATATATATATATATATTTGATATTTCAGACCGACCTCGACCTTTCATCAGAAACAATTGATTTTTATTCTATATATATATATATACATATATATATATATCTTCTAGAAAAAATTTAAATATTCTACAACTTCATGGGCAATACATATTTCGCAGCCAAAAACTACTGTTCGTCAGACCCAAATGATACAACAGTTAATATTCAAAATCATCCAGAAAATAATCACATCCAGATACTCACGTGCACATAACGAAAATAAACATTTGTAACGTTAATCCACAAGAAAAATCTCCTCGTCTATTCAAAAAAGAAAACACAGAAGAAAGACAGAGAGAAAATAAAAATGTAGAAAAATCATAAACGGACAAAAGAAAAAGATAAAGAAAAGGAAAGAGAACGAAAAATAATAGAGAAAGCATGTTAAAGTTAACGTCTGAGATCGACACCAGCGTTTATTGCAATTTATCTGCTTAAAAAAAATTAAAAAAAATTTAAATACCTAGGAAGTGAGCAAACTGGAGATGGAAAATGCGACACGGAGATCCGAAGGCGAATTGGCATGTCAAAAGACTCGTTCCAGATGCTGAGCAAAGTACTAACACACAGGAAAATCTCACTGGAAACAAAGAAAAGACTGTTGGACTGCTCCGTGATATCAGTTCTTCAATACGGCAGTGAATGCTGGACAATATAATCGAAAACGCGGACAAAACTGGAAGCAGCGGAAATGTGGTTCTACAGAAGGATGCTACGGATATCGTGGACTGAGCATACAAGCAACGATGAGGTGTTGGAAAGAATGGCAACAAAAAGGAAATTGATACTGGGCATCAGGAAGAGAGAACTGAAGTTCCTGGGACACGAAATGAGGAAGGAGAGCCTGGAGAACCTGATACTGACTGGCCAAATAGAAGGAAAGAGAGACAGGGGAAGGCAGCGGATAACATATCTGCAGAGCCTGATCAGGTGGCTGACGGAACGGGGGTTGACAGGAGTAACGGGAGCAAACATACTAAGAGCCACAAGGGATAAGGAGACGGGGAGAACCATGATCGCCTACGTCCTGAAGGGATAGGGCACATAGAAGAAGAATCTGCTTTCTTAGAAAAACATGACATGGAAATTTAATATTAAATTTAGTTTTAAAGATAATGGGATGTATCTACGTTATAAAAATAAAAGGTAAGCCATACTTTTTAATACAAATTAAAATACATCTACTAGTCGTATTATATTACAAATATAGTTATGATAATGAAAAAAAATAAATTAAAAATATATAAGAAAATATATCATTTTTATTTATTTATTCATTTATTTATTTATTTAGGGGCTCCAACACATATTGTTGGCGGTGCAATTGCTGGTATCTATCATGAAAGATAGATAAACAGATGGAGACTTGTTTCATGGCGTGCACGGTCTTCCCTCCTCAATCCTTTTGATTTTAATCTGTTGGGTTACTTAAAACATTTGCTTTATGCACCAGAAATTACTAATGCGGAGACTCTTCATCAACGTGTCAATCATTCGGGATCTAATAATATTATTTGTAAGGGAACTATTTTTTCCTCAGATTAGCTCATTTCCAGTGATGTGCAGTAATATAATTTCAGGGTGAATGATTAAATTAGTTTGACATTGAAAAATATTGCGTCACTCGTGACTGCATCAAATTTTTATCACACCAAGATACCATTGTTATGACCGTCGATTAGTTGTCCTACGGACTATTGTCTGTGACTGACGTTACTCCAAGGAAGCTTACAAAAATTGTAACGCTGCACAAAAACACTGGTAAGCTTTACATAGAGAACGAAGATATTGTTGGTATTAGCCTTTCAATTTTTAGTTTTATTATCAGGTCGAATGAAAAAAATAGATCACTCAATCCAAAGTGTAAAGGAAAATGCGGTTGGAAGATAAAAACAACAATATAAGATGACGTATACGTGATCAGGGAAAGTGTGAAAGATCATTGGAAAACATTATTCGTTTTGTTTTAATTAATTTGCGCAACGATGTAGCTAATAAATATTTCTGTAATAAAAGCCGGATTTAAGAGATTAAGATGGCGACAATTTTATCCAAGTAAATATTATGGAATTTTGCTCGAGGATATATCGAAGAGCTCCTCGATAATTGGCAACATGTCGTTGTTAATAATAGTGAATATATAACGGAATACATTGTAACTGTGCTCAATCTTTTTCTCATATTTTTTCATTCAGTTAGGATTACAAATACACAATTTAAAAAAAAAATATTTCCCTTGCAATTACCAAAGTTAAGCTGTTGTATACCCCTTTCGTCGGGTATTACTTCTACTGAAATAATGCTGGGACCAAGAATGACTGCGACGATAACGAAGATTAAAACTTTGCAAATCAACGGAAGAGCAAATCACTTTTTTTTTTACATATAATCTTCTTTTTAAATTTCACCGAAAATATAAACATCTTTTGCTTTTACTTCGCCAATAATAATTGGAGTAGATAATAATAAACTATCGCCCGGTTCACACTCCACCCACGTCTATTGAACAGGTGAAGAGGCTCATCCATTGTTGCCTGTTTAGGATGTAGTTTCCGGTTTTCTCTTTTCCAATCTTTTTACTCTTTTTCTTTATTTTCCTTCTTCAATTGGAGTAGATAGACTAAACTATCGCCCGGTTTACACTCCACCCACTTCTATTGAACAGGTGAAGAGGCTCATCCCTTGTTGCCTGTTTAGGATGCGGTTTCCGGTTTTCTCTTTTCTAATCTTCTCACTTTGTTTTTTTGTTTTTTTTCCTGTCAATTGGATTGGATAGACTAAACTATCGCTCGGTTCACACTCCACCCACATCTATTGAACATGTGAAGAGGCTCATCCCTTGTTTCCTGTTTTATATGCAGTTTACGGTTTTCTCGTTTCTAATCTTCTCACTCTTATGTAGCCCCATGCACATAAGTGGCGTTACCGCCTTGCTTGGGGTGACATGATAAAAAAAAATACTAATGCAACTAGCAAAATGACTGACATCAACACTTGTGTTCAAAATATAACATTATATTTTATTTTACTTGTTTTAACAAAATGGCGACATGCCATAGGGTCGTGTAGTTTTTTGGTCTGGGTTATCAGCACACACGAATTCTAGATGGACCAGCCAGAAGGTCAGGTCATCCTCTTCAACTCCCAAAATCTAACTGATCTCAGCAACCGCTGAAATCGAACTCGCAATTACTAGTAAAAATTCAACTCAAAAATCACTGACTCTCTATCTCAGCTGACGTCCCTTCCTCTGATTTCCGGTGCATTTTTTCCAGAGGCGCTGACGCTTCTTGACCTCGCATCTTCTTCTATTTTACCTTTCCATTTCGGACGTAGACGATCATAGTTTTCCACGTCTCCCTATCCCTGGTGGCTTTTAGCACGCTTTCTCCTGTAACATCTCGCAGCCCCCTTTCTGTCATCCACCTGCTCAAGCAAATACTCAAGATCCACGCGTGCAGTTTTTGCACTTATTTGACATTTAAAACAATCCTCAATTTTTTTTCATATCTTTAAACATTTTTTTTCATATCTTTAAACATCTGCGTCGCTCAGCTCAAAATACACTTCATGACAAAATTGCACACCGACAAAGATTATCATAGTAACGAATCTATAACAAAGCAACGTCGACCCAGTTTAGTACTTAGATGTATTACTACTTGGGAACACCAGTTAATGTTAGCTTAGATGAATGGGTGATGTGACTGATAATGGCTCAAAAATGTTAATTCCAATTGGGTTCTTCATATTCAATTTCGCTTAAATACCATTGGGGAATGTGTAAATTCCAACACTTCTCCACCTATCTATGAGTTAATAATAATAATAATAATAATAATAACAATAATAACAATAATAATAAGAAGAAGTAAGATTAGTATCATTAGACTATTACAACTTCAAAATATACTTACAATCTAAAAAAAGTTTCTGTAACCTGAAACGGTTGGTATAAACCTTAAAAAATACAATCACTCAATTGGAAAACTGATTAGCTACACCGGCATGTTTTTATATTTATTTAAATTATGTGGAATATAAATGAATATAAACTACTATTATCCCTAATTGAGGGATCAGTTTATATATTACTTGTAATATAGTACACATCACGGACATTATATAAACTTAATACTTTTTAAAATTAACCCCGTATTATCTTCAAAAGAAAGTATTTACAAGCCCAAAATATTCCCTGGTTTTAAATAACTTGAAAAATGTATAATAGGCTATAGTATTATAAACATGCAGCCAGCTAAAAATGCGTGCTAAATCCAAATGTTTTTCAATATAAACAACCCCTTTCTTTCTTTCTTTCTTTCTTTCTTTCTTTCTTTCTTTCTTTCTTTGTCAGTCTGTTCGTATCTATCTATCTATCTATCTATCTATCTATCTATCTATCTATCTATCTATCTATGCCAGTCTGTTCGTATCTATCTATCTATCTATCTATCTATCTATCTATCTATATTTCTTTGTTTTTTTTTTAATCATTTCACCCCGAGCAAAGCGGAAATGCCACTGATGTGCCGGGGGCTACATAACTGTAAAAAGACTAATGAGAAAAGAGCGAGGAATACAAACTAGTTAGAAAGGAGCAATAGAAAGCTGAGAAAGCAGGTGCGGTGACAGTTACATAGGTGGAGAGAAAGGGAAGATTATACAGGGGAGGGGAGAGAGCTAGAGTCCAGTGGTTAGTAGATGAGTGTGACTTTGCATTTAAATTTCTGGAGGTTGTAGCCGTCAGGAAAGCAAGAATACGGGAGCGAGTTCCACAAGCGGGAATGACGACAGAAGAAGATGCAGGAGTAGAACTGTCGTCTGCATTTGGCTAACCTGACTGTGAATGGGTGGGACCCAGTTGCCAGTCTGGTTGCACGAGTAAACACCTGTTGAGGAGGCACCAGTGACTTAAGTTCGTCCGAGCAGAAGCCATGAAAGTATTTTATAAAACAGACAAAGGAAGGCTATATTTCGACGGTGGGGAAGTGGCTGCAGTCGAGCCGCCAGATCAGTACCTATCACATTACAAACTCTCCTTTGGAGACTGTCAAGATAACTGAGGAGAAAGGCATAGGCACCTGACCGTAAATGGCAGCAGTACTCTATGCACGGACGGATGGTTGACTTGTATATATGCAGGATGGATTCAGGCGGAAAAATATCCTGGATCGACATAGTGACCCAACATTCTTAGCAGTAGATTTTGCTATGAATTCAATTTGAAGTTTGAGGACAGGGTAAGTCCGAGGAGGCGTATTGTATTGCTCTCCGGGAGAATCACTTGGTCCATGCTTATGGGAGGCAGGAGTGGTTGCCTGTAATGGTTGACAGACAACAGCTTGGTCTTAGACGAATTGAAGTTGACAAGCCACTTCTTGCCCCAGTTCACCACAGAGTGTAGATCCCGTTCAAGGTCAGCAGCGAGTATTATGTCTGTCCGCCACGAGAGGTTTCTAACTGGTGCGGGAGTATATTGTAGTGTCATCTGCGTAGATGCCTACTTGGGACTTGATCTCATGTGGGAGGTCGTTGATGAAAATAAGGAAGAGCGTCAGGCCCAGGATAGAGCCTTGTGGGACGCCAGCATTCGTGATGTAGGATGAAGAGGCACGCCCATTCAGAACGACCTTCATCTTGCGGTTATTTCGAAAAGATTGGATTAGGTCAAGCAGGCAACCGGAAATACCGTAACCCCGTAGTTTGCATAGAAGGCCAGAGTGCCAAAGCCTGTCGAAAGCCTTGGAGATGTCCAGAGCAACCGCCCGAGCCACGTCAGACTCATCAAGGGCCTGTAGCACGTACTCCGTTACGGTTGTTAGCAGGTCGGCCGTGGACCTGGCAAAGCGGAATCCATATTTTCTGTCGGAGAACAGTTTGTGGGCGGTGAGATGATGAACTATTTCAGCATTGATTATGGCCTCGAATACTTTCCCGAATATCTTTAGAAGACTTATAGGGCGATAGCCGGATGGGTCCGAGGGTTCACCACGATTCTCAAATACAGGAAAGACTGCGGACAACTTTCAGCATGCAGGAAAGCAGGAAGCAGAAAGGCACTAGTTAAATAGTTTAAAGAGGACAGGGGAAATTTCAGGAGTACACCTCTTAAGGACTATCACCGGGATTCCATCGTCTCCACACGCCTCATGGGGGTCGAGTTTTGAAATTACTCTGGATAATACTATCGGGGTAATATATACGTCGTCCAGTTTGTCCTCAGTTCTAATAGGGAAGTCGGGTGGGTGTACTCCGGACGAGTCAAATGTGGAGTTGGATGAGAATCTGCGGGCAAAGCACACAGCTACGTCCGCAGATGACGTGAGGACCTCAGATTCATGGATTAAAGGAAGTATTGAAGATTTCCTATTGTTGAGCACTCGTTTGCAAATCCTCCAATAGTCCTTGGAGCCAAACTTGCGGTCAGCTATGCGCTGTCGCATTCTCTCAGCAAACAACCGTTTGGCGTCATTTAGGGTTCTCTTGCAGTCATTGCGAGCAGATATGAACAGGCGCCTATTGTGATCAGATTACTGTCTCCGGAATAGAAGGAAGTAATGGTTCCTGTGAGCAATGGCGGCTGAGTAGGCCGGAGAGAACCACAGAGAGGAATGAGGTTTTAAGCAATACATCCTGTTGGGTATGAAGGCATCAATGCCAGCTTTCACCCATGACGAGATCTCAGAGGCACAGTCATCAACTGATATGTCGAACACATTTCCCCAAGGGACGTCGGAGAGGAAATCGCGAAAGGCATCCCAGTCATCTTTTTGGCAGAGGTAGGAGGTCCTATAGGTAGGGGGCTCCTGGGGGAGTGAGATTGGAAAGAAATACTGAGAGAGACTACAGCGTGGTCGGAGTTGCCGAGAGGGCAAAGCTGCGAGACTTGACAGGCGTCAGACGCAGAGGTGAAACATATATCTAGTAGTGAGGAATGACCCGAGCGAGTGCTTGGGAAGCGAGTCCACCACTTGTGTAAGGGATTGGGAAATATCGAAGTTCATGGCGTGAATGCCCGCTGGATCTGTAACTGCGTTTTCAAGCCACTCAGAGTGATGGGCAGTGTTGTCTCCAAATACAAATATGTCGGCGAATGGGTGATAGGAAATAGCCTTATCTATGTCGTCAGCAATGCTATCTAGTAGGGAGAAGTCAGGAGAGGAGGGAGAACGGTAAATAAAGAATAGGTAACTAACAGAACTGAGGAGAGCCTGTTATCTATCTATCTATCTCTGTCAGTCTATTCGTATCTATCTATCTATGTCAGTCTATTCGTATCTATCTATCTATCTATCTATCTATGTCAGTCTATTCGTATCTATCTATCTATCTATCTATCTATCGCTGTCAGTCTGTTCGTATCTATCTATCTATCTATCTATCTATCTATGTCAGTCTATTCGTATCTATCTATCTATCTATCTATCTATCGCTGTCAGTCTGTTCGTATCTATCTATCTATCTATCTATCTATCTATCTATCTATCTATCTATCTATCTATAACTGTCCATTATTTTATATATTGGTGCAACAAATTTAGTTGTCGCGTAAAGAGAGCTAAACTTAGTAAATAAGAACTTTTGAAGAACAAGATTTTCTCTTCAGTTTCAAATTTCAATTAAATTATTGGCAGTTATCGTTTTCTTTTCTTCATAGATGTATAGTTAAAGTAATAATTTGAAATTTCTTTCCCCGAAACTCTCCTTCATCGGGTATATTTCATAATGGCAACACCTTTACGCGAGGTTGAGGTCAATCGACTCGATCTCTGCTGACAGACACATAGAGAAGAGTCAAATCTACTAACATTTCATCACCTCAGTTGGCAACCTCCTTAAAATCCATCACTAAACTTATTATTCCAGATTCTACAGTGTCCAGACGAAGATCGAAGTGTCTTCTGTCTACCGACTGGTCATTTTCTTTCTTTCACTATCAGCTAAAGCAAAGGAAGCGACCAGGTTAAGTACTTTCTTAAGATTCTGATCTGGCTTTGATAACACTCTCCACGTTTTGACCTACAGAAAAACAGCCTGCGGTCCAAGAGAAATGTATATTGGTCAGTTTCTAAAGGAGTGTTCATTAAATCTGTTTAGACGGATTAAGGACGAGGGGTGCCGCTGTTCCGACATAATGGATAAGCTTGCGAAGCCGGAGATTCATACGATGTTGCCTGCTGAGTGATATGTCCGAATGTCTTTCAATTTAAACGTTTGCTATATCAGTAAGAATTCGTACGATTCCTTTTTTTCTAAAAAGAAGAGACGCATTTTCAGAAAGAGTAAACGAAAGTAAAAAAAAAAGGTATGAATATTTTTTAAGAGCAGATGACCTTAATCTACTTTCAAAGTAATCTCTGAATATAAAATACAGTGTTGTTTTTTATAATAGATCTGCAGATGAAATTTTTAACCTGACACTTTAATATCCCGATGTAATGTAATGCTATCTATCTATCTATCTATCTATCTATCTATCTATCTATCTATCTATCTATCTATCTCAGTCTCTTCATTATCTATCTATCTATCTATCTATCTATCTATCTATCTATCTATCAGTCTCTTCATTATCTATCTATCTATCTATCTATCTATCTATCTATCTATCTATCTATCTATCTCAGTCTCTTCATTATCTATCTATCTATCTATCTATCTATCTATCTATGTCAGTCTGTTCGTATCTATCTACCTATCTATTTATTGATTGTTTAATTACTTAGTTTTTGGTCATAATAAAATTAGACTAGTACATAGTTGTATTAAAAAGTGTCTAATACTATTATATTGTAGTATTGAATATTGTTCATTTGTTGAATATTCTTGAATAATTGAATATTCTTCATTTGTAAACGAGTTATTACGCGACCTAGGTTTTTACCATGTGATGTTTTACATTTTCAATGTTCAAAACTGTTGAATGCTATATCGGTAAGAATTCGTACGATTCCTTTTTTTCTAAAAAGAAGAGACGCATTTTCAGAAAGAGTAAACGAAAGTAAAAAAAAAAGGTATGAATATTATTTAAGAGCCGATGAGTGTTGTTTCTTATAATAGATCTGCAGATGAAATTTTTAACCTGACACTTTAATATCCCGATGTAATGTAATGCTATCTATCTATCTATCTATCTATCTATCTATCTATCTATCTATCTATCTATCTATCTATCTATCTATCTCAGTCCCTTCATTATCTATCTATCTATCTATCTATCTATCTATCTATGTCAGTCTGTTCGTATCTATCTACCTATCTATCTATTGATTGTTTAATTACTTAGTTTTGGTCATAATAAAATCAGACTAGTGCATAGTTGTATTAAAAATGTCTAATACTATTATATCGTAGTATTGAATATTCTTCATTTGTTGAATATTCTTGAATAATTGAATATTCTTCATTGAATATTCTTCATTTGTAAACGAGTTATTACGCGACCTAGGTTTCTACCATGTGATGTTTTACATTTTCAATGTTCAAAACTGTTGAATGATCATTTCAACATGAAATCCCTATGTTAGATTTCACATATCGTCAGCAACTAGCACATATTTCAAAATGAAAAAGAAAAAGAAATAAAAAAAATGAGGTTAAGAATTAAGAAATTAACGTCACAAAAAATTCGGTTACACCACTCCCTATCCCTTCCTTTAACCTCTTCCCCTTGTAAAACTAGATGAAGCCAAATTTTCCAATTTTTTCACTTACAACTCTTTATTTCTAAAAATAAAATCTAAAAATAGACGCTATTTGATAACTGAATTTTTGCGACGTTAATTTCTTAATTCTTAACCGTCATTTTTTTAATTTCTTTTTCTTTTTCATTTTGAAATATGTGCTAGTTGCTGATGATATGTAAAATCTCTCTTAGGGATTTCATGTTAAAATAATCATTCAACAGTTTTGAACATTGAAAATTTATTTATTTTATATTAGCTCTGTAATATTTATTACATTGAGCTCTCCACCTGTATCATTTTTTAATATTAAAATTTTAATATTAATTAGGATCAGGTTTTGCCGTTTGGATTAAAGTTAATTTAACACACACACACACACACACACACACACACACATATATATATATATATATATATATATATATATATATATATATATATATATATATCGTTTATCATTTTGAAATATGTGCTAGTTGCTGATATGTGAAATCTCTCTAAGGGATTTAATGTTGAAATGATCATTCATCAGTTTTGAACATCTAAAATGTATTTATTTTATATATATTCTTCATTCACATACAAGCCTGTTTGACTGTATCACAGCTCATCAGTGTGACTAGACATCTACTTGTTTCTTGTTGGGATTGAAGCTCGAGCGATTAGTTGCCAGTCGGAGTTGCTAAACCCTAAGCGCGTGGAATCAGAGAAGTGAAATTTTAGCACACATGCCAGTCACCGAAAAAACGCAATAAATTAAGTAAAAATCGCAAAAGTAACTGTTTTTCTTTAAATTTCCCTCTCTAAAGAGCTCAGTCGTAATGAGAACATAATGTATTCGTCATCCACATACAAGCCTGTTTCGCTTTATCACAGCTCATCAATGTGGCTAGGCATCCACTTTTTCTGGCCGGGATTGAAACTCGACTGTCTCATATATATATATATATAATTGTATGTTCTATTAGTCCTTTATATCTATCATTATTTTTTCTGTCTCTTGGCGCTAAGCATTATCATAACTCTTCACTATATATATATATATATATATATATATATATATATGTGTGTGTGTGTGTGTGTGTGTGTGTGTGTGTGTGTGTGTGTGTGTGTGTGTGATAGAGTGAGACAGAGAGAAACAGTGTGTGTGTTTTTGTGCGTCTATATAAGCATATATGTGTATACGATAAATGATATTTTAAGGTATTCTACATTTATTGTTTAAATTGCGCAATATCATGGATAGAGCCTATGTAAATATAAATGTGGACACTGATGCCACCAACGGATGGCGACAGTCAGTTTTATGCTAACGCATTTTCTTGTTCTTGTTTGGCGGCCTATCAAACTCTATGTATCTTTCAATGCCAAAATCTAAATATATGTAACGCAATATTATTTTATTTTATTTTTCGACAAAAATGGACTTAATGACTTAACTCTTACAACTCATAGTTAGGAAAAGCTAAGGTGGATCCATACCTTTTCCAAAGTTACTTGCGCGTAAGTAAATATGTCGTATCCTAAGGGAATCGGAACTTGGCTCACAGATTAACAATTCCGAACCTTTATCCATTACGCCACCAACACCATCTCTCTTGCTGAATCTGGTTTTTACAAGCGGCCACCCATCTTAGTAATGACCAGGCTCGACGTTTTTTTTTATTTCAGAGAACGTAAGAGAATTGGTTTCACGTACGCAAAGCTCTTGACTTCTCACTTGATGCTCCAATATTTCATTTTATTTTATAAATGCCAAACTAAATTTCAAAATTAATTTTCCTTGTAAATCGTTTTTGACTGCCAGTTTATGTTAGATCATTTATAATTGGTCTGTAATTCATAACTGGTTTTTATTTATTTACATTACTTACATTGTTTGGATTGTTGTCCTCATCACTGGTGTATTATTCACGATATTTCGGCCGTTGTACACCCTGACATTTTTAATGCGATAAAAAAATTAAACATTAAATAGAGATAACTAAGACATCAGGAAGTGGCATGACTGATGGAAAGAGAACATAAATTTCCACTGATCGAAATAAATGTTTCAGTTCAAAATTCCAATCACCTGAAGAATGACGGTGTGTACAACGAGCGAAACGTCGTGAATATGGCAACAATGGTCCGAACAATGTCAGTCAGTTAAAGTGCCATACGTGATACACGCTTTCGGCGATCATGTCTCGAAAGAGACATGTCTGACTGGGAGCAGAATATTATGCCGCAGTAGGTTGCCATTGCTTTCTGCGGTAGACTGGTTGCCGACCAAGGCTATAAAACCCAATCTGTCCTATTATGTAACCCATAACATATGCACAAATACCCTTAGGAAAGGTATTTATCCGTCTCTTCCCTCCAGTTATGGGTTAACTCATTGGGTTCTATAACCTTGGCTGGTAACTAGTCTACCGCAGAAAGCAATGGCAAACTACTACGGGATAATCTTCTACCCAGTTAGTCATGTCTCTTTCGGGATATGATCGCCCAAAGCGTGTATCACGTATGGCACTTAACTGACTGAAATAGAGGAAAGATATTAAGAGTGAAGAGAGAGAGGGACAAATGAAGTCCGTGATCGCCTACTGTCGGAAATTTACAGATGTAACGGGTCTCCTGATTGGCTGATTTAACCCGAACCTCGTTTTGAACTTTAGGCGGGCTTTACCAGAGGCTTTATGTTTTTTTCTGATGGTTTTGTTCTCTCCTTTTTTCAGCTAGCACGAACAGTATCGGACGTATTTGTGCCGCTCCGGATTTTTGTTGCAACAGGGCCTAAATTGGCGCCCACTTGTCTCGCTATATCGAGACCATCTTACCAATTCTTTGTAATCTTTTAGGCTAATGCCACAACTTTGTAACAGAGAAAATCTCTTGTTACCCTTCTTACCTTAAAAAGGATACCCTATGGGCAAAGCCTTGCCTTCCTAGAGAAAAATTCTCTAAGCACTATCATCTTATACCAAGATAAGAAACTGTGAAAGAAGCTGACCCAGAAGAAAGTTCCTGTACGTCGCGGATCGCAGTTCCTTGTGTCTTTTTCATCCCACTCCTAGACGGAGGATACTATACCAAGCTAAGCAGAGAAAAGAGACTATACCAAGCTACACTGTAGCAGCAAAATTCAGCATATTTTTGCAAGACAAATAAATTGTTTTTCCTATACCAGGTATGTCTTGTTATGTTTGATAATTTCCTTTCACTGCTTAAGCGCTAAGCTATGTGAATATATTTCTAACACTACGTCTTTAGGGGACATGTCATATGAAGAAGAAGTAGATTAAAGTACAGTTAATGTAATCTGATGCATTAAGTTTTGCTGATCAGAAACCGCAATCAAGCGTTTGCGAAACTGCATCAAAATATGAGACAATCTTTTTTTTTTTTTTTTTTTTTTTTATAAGCGTTTCACCCCGAGCAAGGCATGTTACTGCCACTACTGTGCAGGGGTCTACGTAGAGTGGAGAAAGGCTAATTAAATATAGGAAATGACAGAGGGTGGGTGATAGGCGGGTAAGGATACCGAGAATGAGGGTTGGGTAGATGAGAGTGTTCTGAGAATAGTTGGGAGTTAGTGTGATAGGAGGTGTCTATTGACCCTACATTTAAACACCTGGAGATTGTAACTGTCGGGAAAGCAGAGTTGTGGAAGGGAATTCCACAGGCGGGAAGCGCGAGAAAAGAAGCTGTTGGAGTAGAATTTACGGTTACATCTTATTTGTTTAACTGTAAAAGGATGGGACCTAGTTGCTAATCTAGTATCTCGTGTAAATTCGTGCTTAGGCGGCACCAGTGATCTAAGCTGATCGGAGCAGAAGCCATGAAAGTACTTGTAGAAGAGGCACAGGGAAGCCACATCACGCCGGTGTGAGAGCGGCTGCAGCCGGTCTGCCAAGTCAGTATCAACCACGTTACAGATCCTCCTTTGTATTTTGTCAAGAAGCCCAAGGAGAGCAGCAGGGGCACCCGACCAGATATGGCAGCAATATTCAATACACGGGCGGATGGTAGATTTGTATATGTACAGAATAGAATCAGGTGGGAAAAATTTCCGGGCCCTGCACAGGGAGCCCACTTTAAATTCATTATATTCTTGTGATCGAATGTTGACCTATATTATTATTCTCATCATGCCTGTTTTGTATAACAATTTCGTTGTTTTATCTTTCGTATTCATGAGGACCTAATTAAATACATATTATTTCACCTCAATCTCTCAAGAGAATGGAAAAAAATAAGTCTCATAACTATAGAGAAAGAATATTTATCAATAGAAGTCCAATGTAATCACACGTCAGGTCATCACTTTCAACATCTCTTAAAAAAATAGGCGCCAATGAGCGGATTTGATGCGACTATATATATATATTTTTTTTTATATACAGCCAGACGAATATTTATTCATTTATTTTATTTTATTTTATTTTATTTTATCTTTTATCTTATTTTTTGTTTTCACTCTAAAGCTAAGAAGAAAGTTCATAGCTGGCAAGGAAGTTATATTTGTCAGTGGAAGGCCCAGATGTATTAAATCAAAGGACACCGTCTTGATTACCTGCCAAAATATGTTTGGCGCGTCGATAGAGGATGCACTTCTGTTTACCCAAGACGTTCTTCGAGTAATGTGGACTGTTTCTAGAGGCGATGCAATGAAGCAAAAACAGAGGAATAAAAAAATATCTGTGCACAGTTTATTTAAAATATGCTGGCATTGTAAAAGTTTGGCGAATTTTTTTTTTTTGTTCAGTAAGGCAGTTTTGAAAGAAAATTAGGCGAAGATTTTTAGTTTATTCTCTACATAAAGTTCGTGTGCACTTTAAAAATTTATAACTTTATTTGTATTTGCGACAGAAATCATATGTGAAATGGATTAAAAAGAAGTAAATCTATAATGTTTTTAAAGGTTTTATTGAAACTTTATTTAAGTTTCCACATGTCCTCTATCATTAGCAATATAAAGGGTAATACGATTTAGCAGTTCACGGAAAACATTTGCCAACTGATTTGCAGTAATGCCTCAGATCACAGTAGTTACTTTAGTTTTCAAATCTTCTAATGAACTAGGTTTAGTAACATACACAATCGTTTTCACATGTTCCCATAACAAAATCTAATGGAATCAAATCAGTTGAAGCCATGGATCAAAATGATTCTGAAAAAAGAAAGTATCATTATACTCATCTAAAAATTGTTGCAAATTTTGTGGTAAAGAATCATTCAATAACTATACTTAGAACTAGGGACACTAAACCTTATAACATTTTATACAGATTATTTCTAAGTTATAATTTTTTAAAGTGCACACGGACTTTATGGACATCCTGTATTGTTTAGAATTTTATCACAGAACTCAAGTTATTTTTAGTGTTGCTCATGCGATACAAAGCCTAATGCCAACTCAGAGTATGTGGTTACCGTGTGCTGTTGTACTTGCTTATGTAAAAACAACATAACAGGAAAAATAGACAGCTAATTCTAATCTTGGAGAGACCAAAATTTAATTAGCGCGTCAAATTTAAGAGTTCAGGCGCAGCCGTTTAAAATTCAGAGTTGAAATGTAGAAAAGACCGGAAACTCAATTCTAAACCGGTAGCATAAAAATAAACCTCTCCTTTTTAATTGTCCGGGAAGAAGTGTGAACTAGACGACCGGAAAACGACCCCTATTGGGAGAGGAAAAATTAAAATTACTGAATAAAATTTCAGATTTCAGGCGAACACGTCAGTAGTAGAAAGTTTAAGGAACGTAAAATCTTACCCGTAACAGGAACCAAAGAATAATATCTAATCATGTTTAAAAAAAATATCGGAGAGTTTCAGGAAACGGACGATAACCGAGCCTGTTTACTCCAATTGAGGACAAAAATAATTACTGAAAACTAATTCAGTTTTTAGTCGGAGACGTTAGAATTATTTAGTTGAATGTGGACAATAGAAAAAAATATGGCCTACATTCCAACAAGCAAAAATCCAGTGGCTACTTTCCGACAAGCAGAAATCTATTACCTACTTTCCAGCGAGCAAAAATCTACAGCTTTATTTCAGAGAAGCAGATATTCAGGGCCTACTTTCAGACAAGCAGAAATCTATTACCTATTTTCTAGCGAGCAGAAATCTAGTACCTACTTTCCAGAGAGCAGAAATCTACGGCTTTATTTAAGATAAGCAGACATTCAGGGCCTACTTTCATACAAGCATAAATATATTACCTACTTTCTAGCGAGCAGAAATTTAGTACCTACTTTCCAGAGAGCAGAAATCTAGTACCTACTTTCCAGCGAGCAAAATTCTACGGCTTTATTTCAGATAAGCAGATATTCAGGGCCTACTTTCATACAAGCAGAAATCTATTACCTATTTTCTAGCGAGCAGAAATCTAGTACCTACTTTCCAGGGAGCAGAAATCTACGGCTTAATTTCAGATAAGCAGACATTCAGGGCCTACTTTCATACAAGCAGAAATCTATTACCTACTTTCTAGCGAGCAGAAATCTAGTACCTATTTTCCAGCGAGCAGAAATCTAGTACCTACTTTCAAGCGAGCAAAAATCTACTGCTTTATTTCAGACAAGCCGACATTCAGGGCCTATTTTCATACAAGCAGAAATCCAGAGCCTGCTGTCAGACACCAAATGTGGTTTAGTTTCTTTGCTGATTTATTTAAAGTATAAGTTTATGAAGTTTTAGGTAGAACTGGTTTTATATACCTGTCTTTGTCTGAAGCTGAAAATCCTTGGCATTCATGGAGGAAGTTTTGACCTGATTCACTATATCTTATTAAACAGAGAAATAAATGTTCTCCTGAACAGTGACTCTTCTAGAGCATTTTGTAGTAAATCGGGTGTACTCCAGGGCTATAAATTTTGACCGACTTTGTTCTCAATTTTCATCAATGGCCTTCCTGATGACATCAGATCTCCACTTGATAGCTATACTGATGACAAAGTTATTTATTTTCTCTCTGTAGTAAGATTTACCTCGCGATATGGTTAGATTGGGCCAATGGTGGACTTGTTAATTTTATCACCTTCTTCTTTTTCTATGTACCTTGTGCTTTTAGGACGTAGGCGATCATGGCCTTGCAAGTCTTCCTATCCTAGGTGGCTTTTAGCATGCTTTTCTCTGTTACGCCACCCCCGATTTGCCATCGAGTTGCTCAGGCTCATCATGTATGTTACAGGCTGCTTTCCTCTGTCTCCATTTTCCTCTACCTAAGTTGATAGTATCAGATTCTCCAAGCCCTCCTTCATCATTGCATGTCCCAGGTACTTTAGCTGTCTTTTCCTGATGCTTAGTATTACTTTTCTTTTCGTTTCCATATTTTCCAAAAGCTCATAATTTCTCACATGCTCGAAAAATGATATCCGCAGCATCCATCTGTAGAAATACATTTCAGCTGCTTCAAGGTTTTCTTCATCTTGAGATTTTCCAGCATCAAATTGTAATATAGTTTTTGTTTCTAGTGAAATATTCCTGTCTCTTAATACTCTACTCAGTTTCAGGAATGCGTTATTGGCCATGCCAATTCGCCTTCAGATCTCTGTGCAACACTTTCTGTCTTCCCAGGTATTTAAAATTTTCTATCTGCTTAATTTTAGTATCCCCTACCTGCATTTGGCAGTTTGGGCTGCTCTTTTTGCCGATAATCATGGATTCGGTTTTCTTGCAGTTTATTTGTAGTCCTTTATTCTGTAGGAGGTCTTGTAATTTCCTTTCTGTGCTTGCTATCAGCACTGTATTATGTGCGTACCTTGTTGTTCAGATTGTGGCCTCCGATAACGAATGTTGGTATACCTATAGAACTCTCAGTATAGTCATGTTGTACAAGTTGAGTAGATCCGGTTAAAAGACACATCCTTGTCTTACGATCCTTCTCTATCTTCGTATATCTGCTGAATTTCTTACCTGTCCGTATGCAGGCAGTTTGCTGCCAGTAGAGATGCTTGATAATTCTTATGTCCTTCCCAAATATATCGAGGTTGCTGAGCGTTTCTCTCAATTCTTTGTGGTGTGTTTTGTCGAACGCCTTGGCATAAGCGGTAAAAGATATGTACATGTCATTTCTTATTTGTACTGCTTTTTTGGATAGCATCCTAATCATAAATACGTGGTTCCTTGTTTCAGTGTCCTTGACGAACCCGCACTGTTCTTGTCCTATCTCTGAACTTATTCTGCTTCTCGCTCTATTCATCAGGATCCTTCTCAAATATGACATAGGTACTTGGAAATTCTAAGTGTATTCGGTTTTGTTGCAGTTTATTTGTAGCCCTTTCTTGTCGCTCTCTTCATCTACCTTCTGTTGGAGGCCTTGTAATTTCCTTTTTATGTCTGTTATCAGCATTGTATCATCTGCGTACCTTATGTTGTTCAAATTGTGGCCTCCGATGATGAATCCTGGAATAACATCTAAAGTCCTCAGAATAGACTTGCTGTACAAGTTGAGTAGATTCGGTGAAAAGACACATCCTTGTCTTACGATCCTTTTCTATCTTCCTATATCTGCTGAATACCTTACCTGTTCGTATGCAGGCAGTTTGCTGCCAGTAGAAATGGTTGATTACTCTGATTGTAATATAACAATCTGGCCCCACCCGAGGAAGGCTGATGCAAGCGAGGGTGTTTCCGGTCGTTGAAAGGAACGGATGTCGTTTGACCTTATTTCCGGCAGCAGCGGAAATAACTACAGAGGCAAACAGAACAGGTGTCTCTGAGAATTACGTGGGCGTGCGTGGGCGATGCAAAACCGGAAGAAAAAGTCCCGGTTCTGGAAGATTATAAAAAGACCTCGGCACACGGATTCGCCAGTAGAGGAGCAACAGAGATCGGCCGGTGAAGAGAGACACAACAGAAACAGATAAGACTACACTCCCGTCAACCCATTAGAAGCGCGCTCTCTCAATTCTCTGTTCCCTATTCTACACGGTTCATCGTCATTAATAAAAATATAACTTTATATTTTTATATATATGCGTGTTTGTTGTTTGTCGATATATAACATGATGTCTTTCCCAAATATGTCGGGATTGCTGAGCATTTCTATCAATTATTCGTAGTGTATTTTGTCAAATGTCTTCGCATAACGGATAAAGACATATGTACATGTCCTTTCTTATTTGTATTGCAGTTTCGGATAGCATTCTAATCATAAATATGGCGTTACTTGTTCCATCGTATTTGACGAACCCGCACTGTTATTGTCCTATCTCTGGCCGGTTTCTGCTTCTCGCTCTATTCATCCAGATATGAAGAATGCGTGTAACACTCAAGAAGTTTAGCATAAAAAATGCTGAAGCAAAGCAGGAAGGGGTATTTCAGATGACTGATAGATAGAAATTTGGAGTTTTATCGCCTACAAAACCAAATCTATCTCTATCAAGCACCTGAAAGACCTCTCCCTGCTTTGCTTCAGCATGGCTGATGGTAAATTCTTTGAGTGTGGCTCGTTACGTCTTTTCTGGTTTACATTATCTGGTAACATGAAGTGGAAAGTTATATTGAATCTATTGTTAAGTCTCCTTCAAAAAATATTTTGTTCACGGTATCTTGTTAATCAATTTTACTATCATGAATCTT